>JAWZYV010013810.1:0-98622 GCA_038373885.1 Cheiracanthium punctorium
GCATTTGCTTCAGTAAGCAATGATGGCCCAATGATGGCTCCAGTAAGCAGCCTTGGCAATCTATCTCCTGGGACAAATCGGCTCCGACACTCTCCTTACTTGCATCTGTGTCCAGGATAAATGGCTTGTCGGGGTGAGGATACAAGATCGGCGCAGATGTTAAGGCAGGCTTTAGTTCGTTGAATGCATCCTCACATTCTGAAAACCAAAGGTATTTCTGTCCAGTCTCGGTTAATTTGTGAAGTGGCCTTGCAATCTGAGGAAAACCCTTCACGAATTCTCTGTAGTAAGTGCAAAGTCCGAGTCCGAGAAAACTTCGCAACTCACGGACATTTTCAGAACGACTCCAGTTCTTGACTGTGGGCGTCTTTACAGGATTGGTTCGTACGCCGTAGGCGGATATTATGTGTCCGTGATAGTGTACTTCCCGACGAAAGAGGTTGCACTTAGACGGACTCAGCTTCAAGTTTGCCTTCTTCAATTTCTGCAGCACCTTTCGGATGTTCTCTAGATGTTCTTCGAAAGTCTTTCTGACGATATCATTTTGGTTTTCATCTCTTCATGTCAGGATTTCATCTCCTTCATCATATCAATTTTCATCTGCTCTAACAGGTTTTTAAGGTCCTCCAATTTTTTTTGTCCACACCATGCACTGGAGAAATGAAAGCCTTTACAATCCCACTTCTGAAACCAATGTTGCAGAAAACTCTGCTTGTTTCCTGGGTTCGTCTTTCTAAAGTCCAGTATGGGTAGAAAGTTCTAGTAAAAAGTCCGCTTGTGAGAATAGAACACGAACTTTGTTGCTTTTAGAACCTCATCGAACAATCAGCGTAACAAAATTCACAGGCACGAACGGCCAGTAGCTTGCTTATAACAGCCCTCTCAGTACAGACGTTTTCACAGGTGTTGTACAGTGGCGGATCTAATTCCTGGCGAACCTGGCCCTCGCCAGAGGCTCCAACCACCTCCAGGGGCCCCACCACCAAAGGCCCCGACTTTAAATCTTCAAAATTAAAATTAAAAGCTCAAAAGATAAGCAATACATTACGAGTGCAAACTTGATAAGAAGGGACCAGTCTTCATATAGTTTGAAGGGTCTGTTCCCAAAATGGTGTCTACCCAGACAGCACAGCAAACTTGCAGCAAGCTTGATTTATCAAGTCAATAAACTTGAATTAAGCTTGAAAATTTCAAGCGTGTAAGCTTAATGCAAGCTTGAATCAAGTGTTCTAGTTTACACTTGCCCAGCTTGCATTAAGCTTGACATAGCAAGCTTAATTTCAACTTAAAAAAATTTCCTAAAAAAAAAAAATTCCTAAATACACGGGGCGCCGGTCGGCGAACTCGCCCCACATATTTTATTTTGCCACGCATTTCCCCCTCTACGCTGAAATTTCAATTTAATTTTATCTGTTTCAATCAAGTGTCCGCGGCTAGAATAGAACCCGAGACCTTTGAGTTGGGAGGCGAGCGTCCTATCCGTTACGCCAATCTGAGTCGGGCTGATATGACTAAAGTTTGAAGTGACTGTTAGGGTTATTTCTGGCCAGATTGATAAGTGGCCGATGTGTTATTTGTTTCTTTCATTTTTCCATGGGATGCATCAAAATTAAAATAATGTTATGTGTGATTTAGAGACTCTATTAATAGGGAAATAAACATAATATAAACTTAACAGCAGCGCAGTTTTTAAAACTTTCAATATCACGACACTCATTTTGGGCAATACTGGCCAAAATCGAGACAAACGACTGATTTTGAAATCAATTTCGTAGTATAATTGTATTTTATTTTGAAGAATTTCCATATTTGGAAATATAGAATCTTTTTTTTTAATTCTATGGTCAAGTACATTTATGACTGATGATAAATTATTTTGTAGCGGCCGGAAACCGCCTCATTCTACCACCCATAAAGTGAAGTATATTAACTAACTAAATTGTGTTAATTATATTAAAATTTATTTTTAGGGCTAATTAATTAGTTAATGGAATTACTAATGTTAATTAGATGTAAATAAAACTAAAACTCCCCTCGTGTTACACTTCAGAGGGGCTTATCCCATTCATTCCTTCCCCTTGCGTGTTCTAATGTCCAGGTTTTGCACGATAATAAAATAAAACACAACTTTTACGATATAATATGAGCAATTTGAGAAACGCTAGGCAATTAATGTCCATTCTCTTTCACAGATGGAGCCATCACTGCACGCTTTCGAAAGGGAAAATCAAGCTATTGAATGAACTGTCAAGCTTGTATTAATACGTCAAATTCAAAGAAATGTCAAGCTTAATTTAAGCTTATGTGCTGTCTGGGTAGGGCCATTGTCTATGGCCTAGACACTATTTTTGGCTGTCTATGTCCAGCCAAAAAGAAATGACCGCCAGGATAATACATTAAGTACCAGTTGGGACATTCGAAAAGCTCCATGCACATTAATTTTTTTGGATCTTACTGAACTTTGATTTAAAAAAAAAAAAAAAAAATCATTCCTGAATTTTTTGAGTATAATTTAGAATTAGTTTTATTTGGTTGTTTTTTGAAATCCTAGGTTTTTTTTTATGTTTTTGTATCTTTATTTTATATTTTGCCGAAAATCATATATGTAGAAAATACATTTCTTATTTGTGAGAGGTGGTGACGCCGATCTGAACGAATTTTATCCCGTTGGGTCTAAGCCACCAATAGGAGGCCACCAATACTAAGCCACCAACCGTCACATTACCTCACATTTTCAGAGAGAACACCTTTCTCACCGGGCAGACTCCCGTGTACAATGAACGAGTAATGTCTAAAGTTTTTCCCTCCCGCTTCGCGTTTTTACCTGATTTGCAAAACAAATTGCGATGTTCGGAGTCTGCATCTCATAGGTGAACCCTGCTCTGTAATCAAACTTTAATTTACCTTCCTATTAGATTTGTAAATAGCAGTGGCGGCTCGTGGGATACAGCAAGTACAGCCGGGCTGCACTCGAAATTATCAGCACATACTTTAAAATAATTTATTCTACTAATTTTCCTAAATTCAGATTAGAATTGTGGAATTCCTACGGTAAATTAAAAAAATCTCCGAAAAAAACCAAACAAAAAAAAAAAAAACGTATTGTGGCCGGATCGCTCATTCAGAAAAAAAGCACTTTAATCTTCCCGCAATTCAATTGGGAAAATCTTTGGTTCAGCCCAGAGCGCTGAAAAGAAAATTGGCAGCACCGTTGCTATGACAACGACTACGTCAGCAGCCTCTCCGGCATAGGGAGTATGCAGCTGATACAGCCGATGGAAGATTTTCTAACGGCGGCTGAACTTGAGAACTCGACTAACTGATTCGCTGGGACGAGAAGTGAGGGAGGGGGTAAGGAGAATATATGTTTGGAAAACTCTCGACTTTATATTGCTGAATTTATCAAGAAGGTAAGCCTGAATAGACGCTTATGAATGGGCAATTACCCATCAAAGCAGTATTGTTTTTAAGTAAGCAAGAACTGGCATTTAGAGGACATGGCGAGCGAGAAAATTCTTTAAACATGGGAAATTTTAAAGAGCTTTTAAAATTATTGATATCTGAATTAAAACAACGCCTTTTTATGGGGACATCACTGACCGATTCGCATGTTTAAAAGAAAGGGAGGATTTGATTTGGGACTTATATAAAAAATAAGTAAGTTTTTTTTTTTTTCCCCTTCTCAAGTTATCGTTACAAAAGAAAATTCTAAGGAAACTTCGAATCAGACACGGATTAATGCAATTTTGAGGATAAGAGCGGCTGGTTGAAATTTATGTCCATTTTATGGAAGTAAAATAGGATCTCTGGCATTTTTTATGTAATTTCTTTTTTTTTTTTTTCCTCGGTGAGGGCTTAATCCGCCAGCTTTCGAATTCAGTAACAAAGATTTTCCAATCCTCTCCGGAGGAAAGGGGGGGAGGGGCTCATATGCTTCCGGCTGCACTAACATTTTTACCACGGGCCGCCATTGGTAAATAGCGTGATGTTTTTTTCTGTGTTTAATATTAGTAGGTCTTTAATAGTAAAATAAAATGTTAGTTTAAACGTTAATATTTTATTCTTTTCGTAAACTTACTTACCCGTAGACGCCCTTCCTACAAATTTGGGGGCCTCGGTCCCGGGATAGAACCTGTTTCCTTACATTAGGCATTTGCCTAGGAACATCATTAGTTTTATTTCCGTTTTCAGTTTAGTTTAAAAATTTTATTTTATTACTAAGAGCATTTCGATTCACGGTTCACCTCTTTCGGTTTTCACTTACAGACCAACGTCGAGACCTAACCTCCCATTCTAACGTATTTTTTAAGTTCACAGCGAGCGATCAGCGATTCATCAAAGGTCCAGCGATCATCAGCAGCGGTCAGCAACGGCAGCGTTTTCATCCAGCGACGAAAAGGTTCGACTCAGTCAGCAGTAATTTTCCGCAAGTAAAGAGATTCAGAATAAAGTACTGCGACAAATCGAGGTGAATGTTTCGTCTATTCCTTAGTCCAGGGACAAATTGGCATCAACGCTTACATCGTCCTATTATTCGAGTTATATTATTATTACATTGTGTGAAATGTTTTATTTAAATATATATCTTTTCATATTTATAAATTAAGAATAGCCAATATTTAAATATTTAATCTTTTTCTGGTATCAATTCACTCATTTTTATGGTATACAGCTTTGTTCAATATAAAAAATCGAAAAATTAAAGTTATTTCTTCTATCTGTTGCTATGTGAGATATAATGATAAAATGAATAAATAAATATAAAAAGACCATCCCCACTCATAGGAGACAGGTTGGCTAGAATTGAGCGGATGCTGTCAAGTACGGTTGAAAACGATTTGACGAATGTGTTTTTATTTCTCTTTTTGTTTCGTTTATCATATCGGGTTCATCGAAAATAGAAAATAGAAATACCGAGAAAGGATTATTGCATTCTGTGTGAAAACCAGGAGAGATAAATTTAAACTAAAATATTAGTTGCATATATTTATAGGCTAACTAGAGGCTCATGGGAAGTTGTTCTATGACTGATCAACACACGTGTTGCTGATGTAAAAACCAAAGTTTGCTTTTAGCATCAAAAAGTTACATTTCAAGCAGTGGCGGCTCGTGAGTGATTTAAAAGGAGATTCACAAAACAAATTTCGAAAATTAAATATGCAGATACGACGCATCTTACAAATTAAAATATATTTGCGTTTCCAGCAGTTAAAGGAAAACAATGCACGCAACTGAAAGAAAACAAGTCATCTTGGGTCTTACATTTCGTCACCAAGATAAGTTTTAGCAAAGGTCTCATTTTATTTCAATTTGTTTTCAAAGAATAATATTGAAAAATGCCATTGCTTTAGCTCCGAAACACGTATCTTAATTATTTACACTAGTTTGTAAAAAAAATAATATAGTGAAAAATTGTAGAAATAAAAATAATATTAAGAAAATGAAATAAAAATTAATTAACTAACCGAACGTAACAAACCAAGGCAAAATCCGGAAGCGATACCGCGAAAAAGTGGCCATGGGTGCACAATGAAATTGTGCGAACGGACAGATTTCATGAGTGCCGTGCTTCCTCCCAGCTGTCTGGGCTTCTTATCCCGGTCAGAGAGCGGTTCAGAGGGAAAAATTTCCGTTCGCACATGCGACTGATTAGACTGTGTTGTAGTAACCGACACTACAGTGCGTTAGCTATAATAAACGTATTTAATAATAGTGGGAGGAGGGGGGAGAGAGTAAAACTCACGTTTTAAATTCACATAAATCTAGAAGTGTGCTTAATATTTGCTTTAAATTTAATTTGTTAATGTGTTTATTCTTCAGTTTTTCCTTTGTGGGTTCACGTGCTCATGTGCTCAAATGGAGGAGCCGCCACTGATTTCAAGGACATATTATTTTTCTTCCATAACTGTAAGCATTAAATTTTGTTTTGAACTAATAATCACAAGTTTAAAAGCATGTTTTCAGCTACATTTATGTATATTTGAAAATAGTTAAAGCATATTTTCAGCTACATTTATGTATATTTGAAAATAGTTAACTCTTAACATAATAAGGTATCGAAGCCATTTTGTAAAACACTTGCTTGTAGTGTACATTGGAGGTAGCTAATGTTGTGTACCTTGGAGGTACCACTAAGGTACACTTCCAAAATTTATTAATAACTAGCTGCGTGCCCGTTCTCCGCACGGTAGGGAACGAAACTTTTTCTTACATGTATAGTTCGAATTGATTCCAGAGATTTGGAATCTAAAAATAAGCAAAATTATTTGACTCTTCGCGTAAAGTTACTCATTACTTATTCGTAAAGTTAGTATAAGTATTGACCTGTGACCATTGTTAATATTATGACGCAAAAAACTATGTCGGTGTCATTCACGATCAGAAAAGGAAAGCGTGACGGTTCGCAGTGAAAATTCCCAATATTCAAAATGTCTCATTTCTGCATCATACTCTTTTTTAGATTTAAGTTATGCCATTAATACCTTAGATGCTACATGAAGTGGAGAGCCGTTTTATTTTATAATTAAATAGTTGTGTACCCGCTCTTCGCAAGGCAAGAGAAGAACATTTTCCTAAAATGTGCCCGCACGCAGCTAGCTACTTGTGACAAAACAAAATCTCCAAGAAAAAAGAAAGTTCTGTTACAGTCTTTTCTGTTGAAACTACCGCGTGATATATCAACGCGACGTAGAATTACTTAATGTTTTGTTAGCTGTGATGCAATACGTCTGTTAAAAAATGAATAGAAGACTTAGTTTCACTAAATATTTATTAATGCGGTATATTGTGTTTTGATCAATATTGCCTTATCGTATCTACTTACTATTAATTATACTACCTTTTACTGATACCAATAAAATATACTGTCGTTTTGGAACCGTTAATGCTTAATTTAAAGAAACGGTTTAGATATTTGCCACGAATGTAGGCCTTTACTCTTTGGTGATTCTTTGCAATTAACGCATTAGCATAAACGATAATCATTTCCCTTTATGGTTGTCACTAAATCAGCTATACCATAAATTTTTACGCTTAGTTCTTGTCAGATTGGTGTATTTAGCACCAGGGCCCTATTATCGCACGGGCAAATCGGGACTTTGCCCAGGGGCCTCCGGCTCGAAATGGCCCCCAATTTCAAATGTTGTTCTTTTTTTACAAAAAAATTATGAAAAATAAAACAAATTTCATACATGGGGGGGGGGCAAAATTCATCAATGCCCGGGGCCCCCTGTTGGTCATAATCAGGCCCTGTTTAATATCGCAATACATTTCCTGCTATTCGAAAACGTGACCCATTTAAAATCTGAATCGAAAATAATGCTGGATAATTCACTGGTGAAAAAAGAGCATTCAATTATTTATCTGGCAACGTAAAGTAAAATATACAATTATTTCATGCGTGGCGTATGTTTTGCTTGTGAGTCCGTTATTCTGATTGAGTTTCGAAAGAGCTTTTAAACTTATGACATCAAAATCACGCACTTTTCAAATGCTAAAACTGTTATTTTAAAGTAATTTTATTTTTTTTTCAACTGGCAATTTTAATAATTGTTACTGTTTCCCAGACAACCATAGCGGAAGATATCATACCGAAATCTTGAAACAGCTTTTATTGAATTCAAAATCCTTCTTTACATAAATATTCGTAAAAAATCTCCTAATTTATATTTTTCCTCCGTTCTTCTTTTAAAAGAAGGGGAAATGTATGCTCCGTCATTTGACTAAATATAAAAAAGTTATGACGGATAGAATTCAAGATGCAGCAATTTTAAAAATATTTTACGAAAGTCAGCGTCAAATTTAATTTTATTTGAAAAATTCCCAAAAATCTGAAAATTATGTTACACAGTCCGAACAAACAATTTTTAAAAGAAAATTTTCTCCTCTATCCGATGATGTAAATTTCGTTTTCTTGCGAGTGTAATTACCGGCGTTATTACGTATTAAGCGAGAAAAATCGCTAAAAATCGGACAAAACATAAAATAAAACATTTTCTAATTCGAATTTCGAAGAAATTGCTCCGAGGCGTGTTAGTATCTGTCCTAGTGAAGCCGTATGCAAAATTTGGTAGGTCAGCGACCAACCGTCTCGACGCAATGCGATCGAGAGACGTGCGCAAGATCGGTGGTCACAAACCTACCTACATAGCTACATACAATGTTTACTCTCGGATTTTATTATATATAAGATAAGATTATGAGTAAAAGTTGTTAGATAAAGTATTTCTTTACTTTAATAACCAAAGTGCTGATCAAATAGGCCTAAATCTAAATGTAGGACTGTTAAATTCCTGAAGTTGTAAACCTAAATATAAATTCAAAAGCAAAGTTATTTGAGCTTAGGCAGTAAATAAATATTTTAATAAGTATATTAATAATTATTTATATATTATTGTTCCATGAATAATATTTTTAACACTTTCCATTTTTAGAAAAATTTGCGTTTTGCATTTTTGAAAAATTATCATTTGGCATAAGTTTAGATCACCTGAACGTGGAATAGAATTAAATGGGTTACACATAAAAGAGAAGATATTAAACAGTGGCTATTTTTATTTGATTAAACTTTATGCCTAAACTAGTCCAACTTTATTATTTTAGTTATATGAACAACTTTATGTTTTAAAAACTGTAAATTTGAAACTAATTAGACTGATATTAGTCCAAAGTAGGCCTATGCAAAGTCAGATTACTGTAAATAAATAATAAACCAACTTTTCTTCATACTGTGTAGTACTCCATCTGTTAAAAATAAATACCTCAAAGGTACACCATACCTACCTCCAAGGTACACCACTGGTGGTGTACCTTGGTTGTATTGTAAGCTATTTGGACATTTTATAAAAATATATGTAACTCCTGATATCCTTAAATTTATGGAAAAAAATGTTTTACTGATATTTTCCGAACACTTTTTTTTTTGTAAAAAATCAAAGTTTCAAAATACCTCCAAGGTATACCACCTTCCCCTACTTCAGGGGCGTAGCCAGAAATTTTTCATGGGGGGGGTTACGACTACTGCCAGTCACATATATGCATACATGTGTGTGATAAGGAGTGAAGAATATACATTTTGTATGGCAAAAAATTCCTCATGGGGGGTGTTATGACCCCCCCTAACCTCCCCCCCTTGGCTACGCCCCTGCCCTACTTGTGTATGAATCTTTTTTTTTTTCTCTCTCTTTTCAATTGTATGGTATATTACTATTAATTAAAAAGGGGAAATACTGTTTTCGCTATAAATTCTTTCCTGTATTTGTATTGTGTGTATATAAAAAAAAAGGAAGGGGAAAAACATTTTTCACTAAAGAATACCGTTATTGTTATTTTTTCTTTCTTTCTCTCTTTGGGATTTCGTTTTATGAATATTTTTAGTGCCATTCTCAGATTTCAGAAGTTTTTAATATTCGTTTATTTTTATTAAAATATCGTAAGAGATTGCATTGTTCACGTTTTATCTTTCCCCTTGTTTGAGTAAGCGGACTTTTTAACCCTCTCGTCACCCTGAACCTCATATGAGGCTCCTACTTCAAATAGCAATATTTAGAGAGAAAACGATTGAATTTAGTATTTTTCTTTCAGTGATATCAATATCATTCATTCATGTAGAAAGTATATGAGGCTCTTAACTAGATGCATAAACCGTGCCTAGATTGCAGTACTAGTCAATTTAGATCACTTTTTACAGTTTTCGCTTCATTGTTTCAGGAGAAAAATTAAGAAAATATTTACACTGCTTTTTTACCGTTTTTTTTCTTTTTAAGGTAAGTATAGTTTTTTTCTTATTCCTCAACCTTTACCTAATATGTGCATCCTTTTAAATTAATTTTAGCATAACAAAATGATTCGAAAATGCAGAAATTAATATTAGAAAAATCTAATATTAATCGACATTAGAAAAAAATATTTTTGCATGATTTATAATAGTATTTCAGATGCATTAAATGCTAGACAGATTTCTTTCTCTGATTTTTTATAATTCGGTGACGAGAGGTTTAAGTGTGATTAAATAAATTTCTAGTAAGAATAAGTTTTTTAAAGAAATATTGAGCTAAGTTTTAAATTAAATTTGTTCTCCGGGTTGCCATTCCGATTTATTTTTATACGAAATGGTATTTCTCCTCTCGAAGAAAAAGGAAGATCTAATAGAACTCGCCGCAGAATTAGAGTTAAGTATCCAAACGGGTTCGTGACGTTCGTGGAAAAACGTGAAAAGTTCAAAATACGTAGAGGAAGATGTCAAAATACTGATCGATAGCATAGTTGAGGAACGCATACGCCGAGAAACAGAAGAAGAGAAATTGCTCCGAGAAGCAGAAGAAAAAGAAGAGAAACTACTCCGAGAAGCAGAAAAAAGAGAAATTGAACACAAGCGAGAAGATCGAGAAATTATGAATACAGGCTCAACAGAGTGTCAATACGATGAATAACGCCGAAAACGTCCAAGCGCCGAATAGACTGATTCACGACACTTTCCATAAGTTTAATATGAAGGATGACATCAGTTTGAACCTCACTTTATTTGAACGACACGCAGAATTGACAGTTTTGCCGAAGAAAGACTGGGTACAGAAACTCATAGGATTGATACCCACTGACGTTGCCCATCTGATCGCAAGAGAAACACATGATAAATGCAATGATTACGACCATGTCAAGAATTTACTATAAAAGATTTAAGTTATCTCCGGAAAAACTTCGTCAACTAATTGTATCTCACCAAAAATCTGATGAGCGAACATGGCAAGATTTTCACCACGAACTGCAGACGTATTTCGACGGATGGACTTCCGGTTTGAAAACAGAAACCTTCGACCAACTACGAGAGTTGATTATCGCCGATCAAATGAAGAAAAAAGCACCTTACGAGTTTCAGCAACATTTTCTAGACGAATGGTCTACTATTAACTCACCTGCGGAACTAGCTAAAAAATTTGAAGAAATATGAAGATGTCCGAAGAACATTAAAACCGAAGTCATCCAACTCATTCGCGAAAGGAAAATATGAAGCCACAGGATCTAACGATACTTATTTTCGAAGACCTGAACATTTCCAAATTGGGAACAATAGGCATGATAAAAAATACTTTCAATCGAACGGAACTCCTTACGTCGGAAGAAATAAGCAACCAATCTGTAGCTACTGCAAAGAAACGGGTCATTATGCCGTGGATTGTTCAAAGCGACCCAAAAAGCTAAACATTAATAAATCTGCAAGCGCTCCGGTTCAAATCTGCTCACGAATCTCTCAAGAAAGAGTTGAAACAAAGAAAATAGCCATGGGTAACAAGACTTTTGAAGCTCTCATCGATACCGGCAGTTCAGCGACGCTCATTCGTGAAGATATGTGCGAAGGAATAATCAAACCCTCAGAACTGTCGAAAGACATTAGTAGTGTTATCTGGATTAGGAAGTACGAAGTCAAAACAAAAGTGTCGTTCCAACGGTAAATTGAATTGGATGGAGAATATTCCCTCACGTGGCACATCGTACCTACGCCGTGTTTAGAATTTCAGGCGGTAATCGGATCAGATATTTTGGAACAAGCCTCCGTCTTCTTCGACAAAGAAAGTGTTCAGTTCTGTAAACATGAGGATAAAATTTGGTTCATGCACACACAAGTATACGAAGCGAAAACCAAAGACGAAATTGAAGTCAAACATGCTAGCGATCCACGAATAAGAAAAGAACTGTTTGAATTAATCTCCAGCTATGAGCCAAATAAGATCGAAACGACAAACGTGTCCATGAGGATTATTTTGAAAGATGACATACCGGTTTACCAGCCTGCACGTCGTTTATCATTTACAGAGAACCAAGCAGTCAACAAACAAATCGACGAATGGCTTGAACAAGGAATTATAAGACCAAGCTCATCCGAATATGCGAGTCCAATTGTACTAGTCAAGAAAAAAGATGGCACCACTAGATTGTGTGTGGACTACAGAAAATTGAATCGGAAACTAGTCAAGGATCGTTTTCCATTGCCGCTGATTGAAGACGTAATAGATAAACTCCAAGAAGCCAAGGTGTACACTACGTTAGATTTGAGAAATGGGTTTTTCCATGTCGATGTCAATGAAGACTGCAAACATCTCACCTCCTTCGTTGTTCCAGACGGACAATTTGAATTCAATAAGGTACCTTTCGGCCTAAGCACTAGTCCCAGCGTATTCCAAAGATATGTGTATAGTATTTTTCGAGAACTAATGCGAAAAGGTGTTGTAGTAATTTACAAGGACGATTTGATAATTCTGGCAAAAGATGAAGAAGAAGGTTTAGAAAAACTAAAGAAAGTTTTTGAAGTTACCTCGAAGTATGGCTTAGAAATAAAGTTCGAGAAATGTCGATTCCTAAGTAGGAAAGAAGAATTTTTGGGCCACATCGTCGAAAACGGAACAATACGCCCGTCAGTTGCGAAGACGATAGCCGTCAAGAAGTTCCCAGTGCCAACAACGGTCAAGCAGGTCCAGAGTTTTTTAGGACTAACCAGCTACTTTCGTAAATTTATTCCAGCATACTCTAAAATAGCGAAACCTCTAAGCGATCTAACAAGGAAAGACAATCCATTTGCATTCGAACAAGCCCAAATTGAAGCATTCGAAAAGCTCAAGAAACTATTAACTGAAAGTCCCGTTTTAAGCATTTTTCAGCAAGGGAAAAGGACCGAACGGAAAATTACACCCTATTCAATACATGTCGCAGAAAACTACTCCAGCCGAGGAGAAATATAGCAGTTATGAACTGGAAGTTCTTGCTGTTGTCACCGCTTTAAAGAAATTTCGAATCTACCTTCTAGGGCAACATTTCAAAATCATAACGGAGTGTTCAGCTTTTCAAAAAACTATGGACAAAAAAAATTTAGTTACACGTATAGCGAGATGGGCACTACTGTTGGAAAATTATGATTACGAAATTGTGCATCGTCGCGGCCAGAGAATGCAACATGTAGACGCTTTAAGCAGATACATAATTACAAGCGATACTCTAACCGCAAGATTGAAAAGAGCACAACAAGGAGACGAAAACACTCAAAATTTTAAATCACTGACTTTAACAAACACTACTTCGGACTTTTTCATTAAAAACGAAATATTATATAAATGCGTAGATGGCCGCGAATTAATAGTAGCAAAAAGAGATATGCAAACTGAGCTAATCAAGCTTGCTCACGAGAAAGGACACTTTTCAGCTGCAAAAACAGAAGAAATCGTTAAACGAGAATTTTTTATACCGAATTTTAGCAGACAAGTGCAAAACGCGATCATTACTGTCTGCCGTGTATTTTAACAAAGAGCGGGAAAAAAGAATGTTTCCTAAACCCTATTCCGAAAGAAGATGTGCCGTTAAGCACCTATCACGTAGATTTTATTAGTCCTATGCCCTCTACCAACAAAAGGTACCAGCATATCCTCACGATAGTTAACGCTTTCACTCACTAAGTTCACCTGGCTTTACCCCGTAAGATGTACCACCACAGAAGATGCCTTAGATAAAGTAAAATTGCAACAAAAGACTTTCGGCAATCCCCAAAGAATAATAACAGGTCGAGGCTCTGCTTTCACCTCCAAAGTGTTTGGTGACTATTGTACCGAAGGGAAAATCCAACATCTGCAGATCACCACTGGCATACCGCGAGGAAACGGTCAACTAGAGAGAATCCACCAAACTCTATCCCTGTTTTGACCAAGATGTCAATCGCCGATCCTACCAAGTGGTACAAATTCGTAGACCCACTTCAAAGAATTCTAAACAGCACCTCCAAGCGAAGTACTAAATGGTCTCCATTTGAACTATTAACTGGTGTTACTATGAGAAATAAGGAGTACCTTCACCTAAAAAATCTGTTAATGGTGGAAGAATTGCAAAAGCAAAGAAACCAATTACGACAAGATGCTAAAAGAAACATTCAGAAGATCCAGGCAGAAAATAAAAGAACTTGTGATAAGAAACGCAAGAAGGTCTCTGAGTATCAGCAGGGTGATCTAGTAGTTATTCAGAGAACGCAATTTTTAACAGGCATGAAGCTGAGGCCTAAATTCTTAGGACCATATAGAATTATCGAAGTAAAACCTAGAGATAGATACGAGTTAGAGAAAGTAGGTAACCACGAGGGTCCTAGACCGACCTCCTCGTCCGCCGATCTAATGAAACCTTACTCACCAGGATGAAAGATTAAGCGTTTTATTATTAATTGGTTTTATTATTAGTTGATTAAACGTATTATTCATAATTGTTTACTGTGCTTTTATTTTATTTTTGTTTATTGTATTTCTTCATTGTATTTCATCTACGCGAATTGTATGGCTATTTCTCATATCAAAATCATTTCGGAAATTTTGATGTGCATTTATTTAGTGATGTTTTAAGCCAATCGTTTTATGTGAAGTCAGATCACTGGGATCAGTGATCCCAGACTGACCGAACTTGCAGAAAATACATTTCTTATTTGTGAGAGGTGGTGACCCCGATCTGAACGAATTTTATCCCGTTGGGTCTAAGACCAGCAATAGGAGCTTTTTGCGCGCGCTTGACGTCACATTACGTCACATTTTCAGGGAGAACTCCTTTCTCAGCGGGCAGACTCCCGCATACAATGAACGAGTATTGTCTAACGTTTTCACCTTCCGCTTCGCGTTTTTATCTAATTTGCGAAACAAATTAGGATGTTCGGAGTCTCCATCTCATAAGTGAACCATGCTCTCTAATCAAACTTTAATTTACTTTCCTATTAGATTTGTAAATAACGTGATGTTTTTCTATGTGTTTAATAGTAAATAAAATGTTAGTTTAAACGTTAATCTTTTATTCTTTTCGTAAACTTACTTACCCTTAGACCGCCTTCCTGCATGCATAACATGATCGCAATGGCATTCCCAAATGGGATTTCTACTCTTGCTTCTCCGCCCACTTCAATCTTGCCACCTGTCACAGTCTGGAGGGTCAGTGAGGGCTTAGTCCAGATAGCCTTTAACTGTAATTTCTTAGCCAGATGTGATGGTTACATTAGCTCCGGTATCGATGACTATATGGCATGGAGAACCATTAATGTGTCCCAGTACAAAGAGTCTGTTACTGCCGCCATTCACTGATGAAATCTGTAAGACTTTTAGGTTGGGCTTTTGAATATCTGGTAACCTCCGCCCCGAGAGATCCCCCCCCCTCCTAGTTTCTTTCCTTCATGTTCTGAGAGTTCTGTTGCTGGTCTTGAGACTTTCGACCACCGTACTTTCATACTGGTCCTTCGACGCCACACTTCCAGCATTTTACTTGGGCTATCTTTCGTTCCACCGGATCTTATTTTTCGTTACATCAGAGCTTTCAAGTCTCTTCATTCTGCTCTGTAAGCTCTCTGTCTCCGTAGCACACACCTGGACCGTCACTGCTCCAACAGCATACCGATCTTTCTTTACTGCCCGCTGAGATGCTTCTTACTTCATGGCGAACATGAAAGCAGATTTCAAATCTTGATAATCCTCCAACATGAGTGACTTTTGGATTTCTGAATCTCGGACGCCTTCAATAAAACGCCGCAGGGGCATTTCTTCTCGGACATTATCAAGATGGTTCATGTAGGCTAGATGAAACAGCCTATCTATGTCCGAAGCCATCTATTGAAGGATCTCTCCAGATCTTTGCATTTTTGACTTTAGTTATATTCTGCTATACTCTTTCTGACACTTTTCTCCGAATTTAAGCTCCAAGGCACTGGTAAGGGTGTGAAAATCTCCTATCTTCGTCGCTCCAATGGTCTGCAATATGTTAATCGTGGCTCCGCTAAGGGAAGCGGCATGTTTTCGAAGGTTTCGTCGGTTCAAAGCGAATGGAGTGGTCCCAACAATTCGTTTTGGCGACAATTAAAAATTACGTCTTGTACGCTTCCCATGGAGGCTTTCCGTCATAGGTCGTTAGTTTCACTGCTGGGTGGCGTGACTTCAGCTTAGTGTTTTCCGGTAACTTTCCTAGGTTGACGAGAGAGTCCAGTTTTCCTCAATTTTATTCTCAAATTTTTACGCAATTCTGTCACGTTTTTCGCTTTACTTTCTTCTGGAGCGACATTCTTTTCTCCGTTGCCTCTTGTTTTTCTCTACTTTCTCCAACCCGGTTTTCATCTCTTTGTGTGCGGATTTTATCTCTTCCAATCCGGTGTTCACCTCGTCGTGTGCGGCTTTTAACTCTTCTAATCCGGTTTTCATTTCTCTTTGTCCATTTTCTTCTCCAGTCCGACCAATCCAGCTTTCACCTGGTCATGAGTTGCTTTTATCTCTTCTTTTGCGGATTTTATCTTATCTCTTGATATATCTTCTTATTTTTCATCTCTTCATGTGCGGATTTCATCATCATATCTTCTTCATCATATCAGATTTCATCTGCTCTAACAGTTTTTTAAGGTCCTCCAATTTTTTTGTCCACACCATGCCCTGGAGAAATGAAAGTCTTTCTTTACAATCCCACTTCTGACACCAATGTTGCAGAAAATTCTGCTTGTTTCCTGGGTTCGTCATTCTAAAATATAGTATGTGTACAAAGTTCTAGTAAAAAATCCACTTGTGAGGATGGAATACGAACTTTGTTGCTTCTAGAACCTTGTCGAACTGTTATGAATTGAAAAAATTAACTTATTGTTCTAGCGCTCTATGAGTAGTAAAACCAAATTTCAGATTAATATTTTGTGTAATGTGTAAATTGTACTACTTATCTTTTGGGGTTTTTTTTATTTCCTTCACGGCACTTTTGCGATCTAGCGGTTTGTTTTGGTTCGTCTGCGCGCTAACAACAAAACAGGTTGCCAGATCGGAAGAACAAAACTTTTCTATTTGATATGTGGTATTGGTATTATCGTAACATTTGATAAATAATTAATGTTAAAAAATATTTATATGTGGTTTTTAAATCGAGCCGACTTTTCCTTTTCTTTATGCCGACATTTTTTTTTCTTAAATAAATTTTTTGGTGCAGACATCATATTTTGGCTTTGTAATGTGTTTGCTAAATTCTAAGTTTTGGTTTAAGCGTTTTTTTTTATGCCAAAGTTTTTCTCTGTCTTTAATTTTTTTTATTCTGCCTTTTCTGTTTTTTTATTCCCCTTTTCACTGCATCAATTTTTATATAAATCGATCGATTGAATCAAGATTCGATACGGAGACATCGAAATCGGCGGAGGAACACAACAGAAGACACCCACATGCATGAAAAATGTGAATACCAGCAAAATAGTTAAATTTCCCTTTTAATTCGACTTTACTTCACCAACTAAACAAGTTTTATTTCATTTTAATACGTACAAAGAGATGAAAGAATAAAGTTCATAAGCGAACTTTGTTGGCGCATGAATACTGAAGTGAGAAGGCAGAGGAGTGAAAAGCGAGCGTTTGGTAGCTAGGAGTCTCTCTTTCTTCCTGCTGACTAGTGATCCTGACCTGATTTTTGAGAAGAGGACGCCGAACGCATGATGCGGTGGAGACCAGACTTCGTGCCGATTACGCAGATGTGTAATCGATTACGATTACGATTAATTTTCAATTTCAGATCAAGATTACGATTACCTGGAAAATATTTTGTCAGGATTACGATTATATTACGATTACCATAAAAATCCAATTTTCCGATTACGATTATACTACGATTATGTAATCAATGAAAACTTTCGATTACGATTATATCTGAGTCCGATTACGATTAAATTACGATTACAAAACTTTCTTTTTTACACTTCTGGTGCTGACATAATGTGTAAAGTTTACAAAACAGAACAGAATTATGGGTCCGGCAGACCGGAGGCAAGAAATTATTATAATTGACAAGAAAATTTAAAATACGCTACGTAATATATTCAAGAGTAAAAATAGTGAAGTTTCTATAGATCGAGAAATCAACGGTATTTTCAGCAAAGACGATGCATATCCGCTCCCCTCGTATTGCGCCTATGATAGTTAATATGAGTTCTGTGAGGAATCAAGCTTATAATATACGTTAAGTAGAAAAGGTATATGTAATTAGTCTCACTATATTTGAATTCCAAACTGATGATAGTTGACAACAATTCAAGTTTGAGGGCCTCACATTTTTTTGGGTGACAATATTTTACTGTATCAAATTTACTCATAATCAGAGGCGCAGAGAGCCCAGTCGGGGCCCCGGGGATAAAATCTTCGGTATCCCTTTGCTGTCCAGAAACCCTTTCGATCAGGCCCTTATTTTCAACTACGCCCATTAGACCCGGGCCTAGGGCCCCCGAATATTGGATCCCCCCAAAATAAAAACTGTATTCAATGTTTCTTAATTTATCTTTTTTAATTGCAGATTTTTATATAACCTTTCTATCCTTTCAAATGTTTACAAACAATATTTTAAACAAGTTGCCAATCTGCTCGATGAGTGGATGGCATTTATAGCCAGGGTTTGAAAAAATTGTAAATTCCTAGGCATTTTATGTACAGATTGAATTTGTTTGTTAAATTCATCATGCAAGGTAATAGACGGCTGCCAGTTTGGAAAAAAAAACCCAGACTTTCAACAGCAGGGCACAGCCTGACAATCATTTACCTTTGGAAATTTCACATTGCCTACTGCATCAGTGTCAGGGAGCCCCCATCCAGAGTTGTGCCTATAGTCAAGAATTTTCTATTGCTTTTGGTGTCGTATTACATCAGTCTTTTATTCCTTATTAAAACTATTAATCATTTGAAGAAACTTTAAATTAATAGTAAATGGAAAATAATTAATAGAATTAAAATTGTTAATTTAAAAGTATTATAATTTAATAAACACCCATGCTCTAAAAAATACGAACATTTTATTTTGAAGGTTTTGTCACTTCCATAAAGAAACTGTATTTGGAACGTAACAGCATTTTTGCATCTCATGTTTCCTCAGTATTGAAAAAATTAATATTTTTATTCATAATACTTCCATTCAAGCAGGCAGCTAATAAATTTCAGAAGTCCAAAAAAGTGGAAAGTTCAAAATTTCTCATAGAAAGTCTTAATCTTTAACATTTTGTTAAGGAAAAATCAAAATTTATTTGGTTGGTCGGGTCCATAGTCTCTCCTCTGGCTATGCCTTTTCTTCCACTATTTAACAGTGTGTCTCAGAAATAAAAATAAAAACGTTTCTTGAAAAAGAAGACTAAATCACTAACACTCCTCGTTTTTGTGAAGTCGGTGGATTATGCTCTAGCTGGTTTTTGTAATTTCGTTGAAAAATTAATTGGAAACTTCTGGGGACATATTCTGTATTTGGACATTTTCTTTTCTTTTTTTTTTTTTTTTCAAAATTGACAACATACAATTAAGTATTATATAGAAGCAGCAACAGTAGGGCCCCTTCCCAAGGTGAGGCCCTGGGGATATTTCCCCTGCTCCCCCTCCCTCTCTGCGCCACTGCTCATAATCAAGGAATTACTTCAACTTTGCTCACTTTATGTTGTTAATTTTTGTAGATTACTGATAAATGACTATAGCCGGTAAATTTGGGGGATTTTTTCTTCTGTTGTACAAACAAATAAATGAATTAGATTTGCAAAAACTATGTTTTTCATAAAAGTTGTAACTAAATAGTAAACATTTTACAGTGACACTTATCAACTTTAGAACCATACAATCTAACTCTTATCATTGTTATCTAAATATTTCAAGTTTGTAACTATGATGATACTTCTCTAAAATATACGATACATACCCTTATGGGCATTTAACTGGTACTCATTTTGAATTTCAGTTGCATGTACGGAAGAGGGTGAGAAGATCATAAAAGTGAAAAATCGAGCATTTTAGTTATATTCATAGGATATAATTAGTTAGATTAGAAATTAGGAAAGATATTAGTCGTCTTTGTTTTTTTACTTTTTCTAAGAAATGATTTCTCTCCGATACTTTTCAATCATTAAGAAGTTTATTATAAAAGAAATATCAGAAAATTATTAAACATGTTAATTTGACAGTTATTAGCTATCTACACAGTATTTTCAATAAAAGTGAATTGTAAATATGTTTATCAGAATTATGAAAAAAAAATTCTAAATAAATCATTGCATATATCACTTTAAATATTTTTATTTAGCTTAATGAAAACTAAATTTTCAAAATTAGCATCTTTCAGTAAGGCTCATGAAGGAGAATAAAACTTCTCCGCTACACAAATTATGTAATGTGATATGAAATCTGAAATCTCTTAATAACTAATTTTGAAAGTTTAGCAGGGATATATATCCCGATATCCCACTCCCTGGTTATTCTCCTGGAGTGATATATATTCCTGCAGTGGCGTAGGAAAGGGAGGGGGGCTTTGGGGCTCGAGCCACCCCTATACCTTTGGAAGATGATAGAAAATAATCATATATATGTGTGTCTTTTTCAGTGTCCAGAATCGATGAAGCCCCCCCCCCCCAAAAAAAAAAAAAGAAACAACCGAATTGCTACGCTACTGCGCCCCTGCGATGAAGAATCGGATTGAGGGGAGACCTAGCGTTGAATTTAAGCCGATAGAAGACCAATTTTGTATATATGGCGAACGCGCACATTAAATCTGAAGGGCCAGATATCATTAATCTGGGTTTGGTCATTCTGATTTAAATACTACTTAAACTACAAGGCAGTCTATTTATGTAGAATCATAAGTAGATGGCATTTGTATAATAGCAGACAATATATTAATTGTGTCACTATTTCAATACATAAACTTCTATTGTATTTTTATGGCAAAAAAAAATTATAATCATCAAATTAATAAATAGGGATTGTTTTCGAGGGATGGTGTGTGAATAAAAGGTCTGAAAATAAAAAATAAGAACAATAATTAATATTTATTTAAATGAATCAAATAAAATGCATAAAATACTTAAGCATTTTAAATGATGCATGAATCGAAAATTAATTTTGAAATCTCCTTTCTCCTTGAGTCAAATAGTTACAGTTACCAAAAAAATATATTTGAAACTTATTCATTTTTTTAACCGAATTAAAAAATGTAATGATTTATAGTGTATACATTAAAATAATTTTTAGTTTTAAAAAATTCTACTCGCAGGTACAGGGTTACGTACTACATTTTATTTTAAAATTATCTTACATAAGGGGTGTATATTTTATAACTAGTAGTTAAACTGTTTAACTAAAAATTTAAATACAAAAATTATGAATACATGTTTTCCAGAGTGACCAATATATTTTTTTTAGAGGAAACCAAAAGCTTTCTAGGAAATCCCCCCCCCCCCTTATCGCCTATCGAATTACACTGAAATTGAATTATTGAATTACACGTGTGTCTTCCCTCATTTCTGGAAAACAATGTACTTTAAACCTCCTAATTCAAATGAATACCCCGTTCCACTTTCCACCGCCCTTTTCCGCGAAACAAAAGAAATTTATTTAAAGTATTTAATTAAATTATTACACAAATAACTTTTGAGGTGGCGTTTTTTTCCTACAATCAAAATTTTTCATACTCTGAATGACCCTCCTCCCCCTCCCAATAAAAGCACTTGTATGTGCGCCCCTTTATAAGCCCTTTCAAAATTTAGAAAGCCTACTTTGATTAACCTAATTTATTTATTATTTATTTATTTTTTGACAGAGAAAAGAAATTACTACACATTGCACTTTTATTACAAAACAAATTTGTACCAAGTAATCACACACACACACTATAAAATTATTATGTGTATGACACTGCTACATAAATAACACTCTAAAACACAATAAACATAACACTTCGAAAGTTAAACAGTAAATTATGATAATTAAATTTTGACCAAAATTAAGATTCTAAACAAGTAAACAATGTATACCAAAAATAAATTTTATTTAATTAATGCAGCGCATTTTAGTCAGATCAATGAAACATGTATTAAACGGAATTGGAAAAGACCAGGGAATATTTTCGTGAATATTATCGTTTTCCCCTTAATATAGAAACCTTTTAAATGCAGTTTTTCAATTAATATATGTACTCATTTTATAATAATCTATACAACAAATAAATACTCAAGAAAAAATATCCAAAATTACCTCCATATGTGTATTTAAGTTGGAGTTCGTCTTTTTTGACACTGGCATCTGTACTAAGATAGTGCATTTATATTTTTTGAACTCCTTTCCTTTTTCATTTTTTTCATTTTCTTGAAATTCAAAAAAATCTTGAATTTTTTTCGTGTAGGCATTGCTGTTTTCTCTTCGCAGTCGCAAATTGAAATGAGATAAAGCAAAGATCTGCAATAGCAGAAAATACACCTCTTGTGTACCCCCCATAGAATTCCCATGTCCACCCCCAATTTCTGGGAGGTCTGTCCATTCTAGTCAGTCACCCACCACAGTCAGCATAAAAAAGAATGGTCATCCCGGGAAAAAAAAAAGGGAGCTCTGCTTCTCTTATCTTTGTCCCGTACGAACTACGATGGCAGAACAATGCCCTCCCCCCTCCCCTCTTCCCCTGAAAGGTTAAAAAATAGGAAACTTCCTGTCTTCAGGGCATGCAGATTTTTCGATGCTTTGCTTCTCCGAGAAAATCTTTTTTCCCAGCAAGCAGAACAAAAAATAAATCTGGGCGCCCGTAATCGTTTCATAATCGTCTTGTAATCTAAGCGATTACGACTACAGGCTCTAAGATTACGACTATCTGGCAAATGAAATTTCTAGATTACGATTAGACTACGATTACACGAAAATATAAACTTTCAGATTACGATTAGATTACGATTACATAAAAATTCAATTGTCGGATTACGATTAGACTACGATTACATGAGAAAATGTAATCGATTACAATCGATTACGATTACACGACTACGATTACACGAAGTCTGGTGGAGACTACTTATGGAGCTGGAGACCTGAAAAGGCTGATAAAATGGGGGCCCCCAACACCCGCTACATGACGATAAGTCATTTTCTCCTTCTTTAATTTTCCTTTTATCCTTTTTTTTTATTTTTCGTCGGCAAATATAGAGTGCACTTCAATTATGGTTTAAAAACATCTAGCTAAATCTATTAATGATAAGTTAAGGTTAAACTTCTATGTAAAAGTGTGGATTGTTATTCAAGACCTAAATACCCTACAAGCAACAATTCTTAGTTTCTGCTCGGCCAACCACCGGCATTCATCGCAACTCATCGCTCACCGAAATTCGGTACTCAGCCCAGACACGGAATCTTATAAATAAAAATGAAATTCTGTTTGTTTGTTTGTTTGTTTGTTTGTTTGTTTATTTGTTTGTTTGTTTGTTTGTGGATTTGAGTTGTATACAAATCCACAAAAATGGACCTATCAGCCTGAAATTTTGCACAGATATGTAAAATAATATAGAATAAATCATAGTCCACTTTAAAACTTTGAAAGTCCACCCGTTCCCAGAATTTAAGAGATTTTTTATGTTCTCCACGCAAAAAGATTTCCGTAATTGTAACCCCTGTAGTGAAAAAAGTGTGAAATAAGGATCGTGGTTGCCATGTCTGGCGATTTTGCCGAATAAGATGTTTTAAATTCTCAAAGTAAAAATAAAAGAATAATAACGATTTTTTTTTTTGTTAGTTTATATTCGTAAGGTTATTTTTTTTTTAAATTATAATATCGTGTGCATGGGAAATCGGAGCAGGAATGAAATGTTTTATACGCAAAACAATAAGAATTGAAGATTTCCGAGGCTAATAGGTAATTTTTTTTAGTTTGGCGAAAAAATAAAATGGCTCAAATGCCGATTTTGAGAAAGTGAGTTCTAGCGGTTTGCACAGATTTCGGCTTGACGCAATTTATTGAGAGCTTAAGGAAATAGATTTTTGAAAACAAGTGTAAAGGTTTTATTAGAATACAGCGTTAAATTTTAATGATCCGTGAAGAAATAATGCAGTTGTTAAGGGATTTCAAGCGATCTATCTCCAGAATTCTCGCCAAATGAGTACATTGATTTAAGTTGGGGGAATTCCGCCAAATTTCAGAAAATTGAAATCTCATTTACTACATCGGAGTAACGATGAATAAAACACGTTATAGTTGATAATTTTAAAAATTTCGGCTGTATTAAGGGATTTCACTTTTGAAATAAAGGCTTGCTTTACTTTTTCGCGGTCGAACCATTTTCCATATTGATTGCTGCTAAGTCAATGCTTCGAATGATTTCCTGAACAAACGCTTGCACAATGGCGTATGTTGGCACTTTGGCGAGGCTTAGATTTGAAACTGGATTTTATTTGAGACTGGGATATATAATGACACTGGTTATAGATAAAAATGAATGTTGGTAAGTGTGTATGAGGTTGAAAAACTCTAGCACCGTTGCACCATGAAATTTGGTTCACCTAAGTCTTTTATCATTGAGAAGCTTTTTATGCTATCCGTTTTCCTCTAACATGCCACTAGGTGGCGCAGCAGAACGTCGAATTCTATTCCGTTTAGCCGTTTACTATGCGAATATCGTCCAACCGATTTCGATGAAATTTGGTACTCGCGGATATTAGAACACGGAGAATATTTTTCACTATCCATTTTGCTGCAACTTGCCGCTAAATGGCGCTGCAACGCATCAACTTCTATACCGTTCGACCGATCGGCATAAAATTTCTTATACTTACACATTTCAGCACGAAGAATATATTCTAACTGTGTTCCTTTTGATGTTACTCACCACTAGATGGCACTGCAATGCATTATTATTTTAACTCGCCACTAGATGACGCTGCAGCAGGCCAAATTCTTGACCATTCAAACGGTCGCTATGAAAATCAGTATACATAGCTATTTGAACAATGAGAATATTTTGGCGTTATCCATTTTGCTATAACTCGCCACTTGACGGCACTGTAGCAAATCATTAATTAACCACTAGATCGCGCTGCAGTGCATCACTTCTTGACTGTGCAACTGATCGCTATAAAAATAGGTATACATAGATATTTGAACACGGGGAAGAGTTTGGCGCTATCCATTTTCCTATATAATTTGCCACTAGATGTCGCGTCAACACATGAACTTCACAGGGCTGTCCAGACGTTCGTCCTGAAATTTCGTATTCATCGATATCTGAATGCGAAGAATATTTCCGCCGTATCCGTTTTGCTAAAACTCGCCACTAGATTGCGCTACGCCGCATGACCTTCTGCACCGTACAAACGATTGCCTTGAAATTCGGTATGCATGGTTATTGAACACAATATAAAGCGATATCCATTTTGCTATATCTCTTTATTACAATAAATAGTAATCACCACAAATCGTAATATCAAAAAGTCCATTCATTCCCGTGCGAAGAACGGGTACTTCAGCTAGTTCCATCTAAAAACGATGATTGGGATGTGTGCGGTAGACACTGATCGGTCCGGTACTCTTAAAACGATGTTCGGAACGATATCCGACCTGCGTTATCGGGCCATATGCCTAAATTTGATCAAAATACACTGAACTGAAAAGAAATATCTGCCCGCATAACGGCCGAGCAGCATTCAGCCGATGAAAATTGGCGCATGCGCTCTGTTCATGCAACAATCGAGCGATGGCAACATCCGAGTATCTACCGGCAGGCGCCATGTTTGTTTTCATAAGAATGGGAGACGAAAAAACTGAAGAAGTTTTTTGATGGTGATTAGTCAATATTGGTACATATAACTATCATTTCTACAAATTTTTGACATTTTTAATATAGTGTTAGTCTAATGTAAGTAAAGTATAAGTTCAAATATCTGTAATTATTTTTTTCTCTCTTGATACTGTTATATAACACTAATGGAATAACACTACTTTTTATTAGTATCTATTTCCTATCTTTACACGGCGTACAGTGTGTAATTGTAATAGTTCATACAGTTAATTGTTTTTTATTTTTAAAATACACGGGTAAATTCTTCATTGAAACTAATAAAAAAATCATACTTCCGACCAAAACAAGCTTATTTGGTACTTATGTATTTTACAGTCAGTCAGCCAAAAAGAGCGATTTCGTGTGCGTGTGGAATACTTCAGAGACATTGTTACAATGTAGTGCATTGCAATCCTTTGGCGAAATAGGTTGGCGTAAATTATCGACTTTAAAATAAGTACCGATTATTTGCATCCGTTGACCATAAAAAAAAGGGCCAAATGATGCAATTACTCGCCAAGATAGTTTCCAAACGCATAAAGCGCAGATTCTTAGGGTTATGGAAATGAGAAGCTGTACAGCATTGATTTGATATTCAACCGACTTTTTTGTTTCGCTTTATAAACTTCGAAACCCGCGTTGATGATTTTAGATTAGCTTAGAAATAGTATACGTAAATACAGTGATTTTTTTTTTTTTTTTAAGCAGAACACTGGTTAATGATGATTTCAGAACCTCTGGGTACTATAAACCAGACTGATACAGGGTGTCCCAAAAAGGTGGTAACGGACTTTAATTCTTTAGAGATAAGTGGGCAGTGTAAACTGAAAAAATGTTCCAAATGAGGTCGGAAGTAAGAATCCGTTAAAAAAATTCTTCTCGTTAATTTTCAAAAAGTTACACTTTCTACATTTTTATATGATCCCCGTACAAAACATTTCCATACACTAATGAGGTGATGTAGAAAATTTGAGAATTATATTTTTTTAAAATTACATTTTAAGATATCCCCTCATCCTAGGCTGATCGCCCACCCTTAGCGTTGCCATCACAACACAAACAAACAAACTGGCATGAAATAAGACTTAAGAGCAAAAGTTGAAAAAAGAACGGCTATGTAAAAATCCGTCTTTGGGGTCATTCTCTGCACCCTGCAATCTGAATCTTGGTAGATTCTGCAAACGCAGAACATGAAAATTGTTATTGTTGCTTCGAAACCCCTCTGTCCAACTGCAGAGCGGGATCAGGTCCTTTATATAAAACGAAAATGGCCTTTATTGGGCAGCTTCCTTTTTATTGATCCCCAGCGAGGGGAATACCGACTTATCCCGGGTCTCCCTCCTAAAATTTGAACCAATTTGAGATGAGAGCTGGATTGGTACCCCAAAGAGATGTGGATTGAACATGGAAAACATTGAAGCCATAAAATATTTTCCATGCATTAGTTCCCTACAGCGTACACGGTTTACATCAGCCTCAGTCGAGAAAGGAGTTTACCCTTCTAGGCACTGGCCAAGCAGGTGCTGCTTCCCTTTCGGTGTTCCAATGGGAACCGAGTTTAACCAACTGTTATACTGCCGGACACCGGAAAAACTTCTTTTAGACAAGTGAGTGCATTCGGAAAATCTTTCGAGATACCGATGTGTTGGGGAAAAAAGTAGGGGGTCTATTCAGAAAAAACGTTTTCTAGGAAGTTGAAGTAATAAAAAGATTGGAAATCCCTGAAATAGAAATTATCTAAAAGAACATATGAAGCAGACTTACTCTGCATTTCCTATTCTTTGTGTAAATTAAGTTCTAAAAATTTTCTTTTTTTCTCCTAGAAGCTGCTCATAAAATAAGATGTTTGAAGATGCTGCTGCAAAACTCAAAGAAAATACTTGTTTTGTAAATTATGTGTATGATATATTTTGTGTAGAATAATTTCAATAAAAATTTTTGGAATTTACTTGATTTTAAAAATTATTATAGCGATCTTATGTCTTACTAGCTGAAGTAGCCGTCCTTGACGGGTTAGTACTGAATGCAAATTTCCAAAAATCAAGAATTTTCGTCAGCATTGCAGGAGTACACAGAATGGATGTAGTATGTTGCCAAACTAAAGAAAGCGAAGCTATAATTTTATGTATTGTTAAAATATTACAGGTTAGAGAGTCACTAAGTAATATCAATTCATTTGATTTAGTCGTAAATATGTGATGCGCGAACAAATATTTACGCATATTGAAATAATTTTCGCGAAATCTCGAAATCTAATCAATATTTTCGAAAAATTCGAAGCCTAGAATTTAAGTTCAGTGACAACCTATCATGTCAACAAATTTCGTTTCATTCCATGCAGTCTTTATTTCGTGATACTGGAACAAAATTTCAGCATTTTAAAACGATTTTCACAAAATCTCAAAATGTAATCAAAATATTTTAAAAATTCAACGCCTATAAATTAGATTAGCAACTACCTGTCCTATCACTAAATTTCGTATCATTCGTATTAGTCGTTATTACGTGATGTTTGAAGAAATATAAACGTATTTTGAGAGAATTTTCACAAAATCTCAAAATCTAATAAAAATGTTTAAAAAATTGGACACCTATAGTTTATGTTGAGTAACCATCTATCATGTGACCAAATTTCATATCATTCGCTTTAGTTGTTATTACGTAATGCGTGAACAAAGATTCACTCAGTTTTAAACGATTTTTGCTAAATCTTGAATTTTTTTTTAATTAGATGCTTATAGTTTAAGGTGAGTGACCACCTATCATTTCACCAAATATCATTTTTTCACCTTTTCAGTTATTACTTGATGTGCGAACAGAAATTTACGCAGTTTGAAACGATTTTCGCAAAATCCCAACATCTAATCAAGATTTTTTTTTAAATTCGACGCCTTTTTTTTTAAGTTGAGTGACCACCTATCATGACACCCAATTTCATATCATTCGCTTCAGTCGCTTTTACGTGATGCTTAAACAAAAAAGCGTCACGGACAGAATGACAGAACGACAGACAGACAAACTTTTTTTTGAGGGTCGCATCGGATTCCCGGGTGCTTGAAACGGATAGAAATCGCAAAATTTTTGAATTCCAAGAAATGTACAGACAAAATTCTAATTTTATTTATATAGATACGTACTTATTTTTAGTGCCAAAATTTGTAATATTGCCCCTAAATTTGCCAAGCTTAGGGACAGTTGGCAATATTTTGTGCATGAGCTAAACAGAGATAGTTCAGGGATTTTTAATGTGAAAGGCATGTCCATAGACTTTAATGCACCAAAAGTCTTTCATATAAATCTGTAAATAAACTATTCAGTCAATTGGAATCAAAAAGGGAAATGCATAACTATGTTTTAAAGCAGTCCTAAATTTGAAATTTCTTCGGTATTCCTCTTTGAGTTAATCGAATTACACAAGAACATACGTACATAAATACATGCATACGAGCAGACGTCCCTCAAATTTAATCAAACGAGATCGAAAATGCAGCATGCGTACGTACAGACATTACCAAAATACTAGTTAAAGCGATTTCTGGGATTAAGGCCAATTATCTACACGAGGGATCTAGGCTTGTGGATGGGGTGCCCTTCGTGGGGTCTTTCTAAGGTGTCCTAACCCGTATTTACGCTAAATTTCGGTGGAAACCACGGAAAAATCCGAACGATTAGGTCGGCGGACGCGACCTGGTTTTGAACCAGACACCTTCCGTCTTCCAGTTCAGAGCGCTATACGCTCGGACTAGTTAAAACAAATCGAACATGTAACATACGTATATAATTTCATACGTAGATGGAGTATACGACTATAGTACGTTAACGTATAGTATAGTTACGTATCTAGTACGACTATATACGTAAATAGATGGAGTATACGACGTACCTGCATGCATGCATATGCGCCGCGTAGTAAAAGTGTATTTCTTCTATACTGTATTGCTTCTGCACTGCATTATCATATAAGAAAAATGCGATTACAAATACATTTCAAAGATAAAAGAAATCTGTAAAACACTTGTAAATGTTATCATTCGAATTGCATCGTAGGGACGGAAAGGGTTAAATGCATGTCAACATCAAATAAGAACTTATCGAAAAGTGATACTCACCCTGGTGTTTGGCCAACCTCACGCATAAAGTGAACGGGCCAGTTCCCTAAATCCGCGTCCAACCCGATAAAAACTCATCGGTTAGACTACTTCGGACGTTTCCCCGTCCGAGGGGACATGAACTGCGTGTATCCGAGCAGTTTCAGAGTGAACGGCCCGATTCCTTCTCATCGGCTCAAGGATACGTGGCCGGTGAAGGCCCGAGCAAAATTGCTAGTAGGGTATATGTTTTAGATATGTTTAAATAAATATTTAGTTAAAGTGTATCAGAGTATTTCTCGTTTATTTCTTGTTTCTCTTCCAGTGGCGGCTCGTGGGATACAGCAAGTACAGCCGGGCTGCACTTGTAATCATCAGCACATACTTTAAAATAATTTATTCTACTAATTTTCCTAAATTCAGATTAGAATTATGGAATTCTTATGGTAAATTTAAAAAATCTCCAAAAACTTTAACATTCCCGCAATTCAATTAGGAAAATATCTGGTTCAGCCCAGAGCGCTGATAAGAAAATTGGCAGCACCGTTGCCATGACAACGGTTACGTAAGCATTTCCTCCGGCGTAGGCTATAATGGGGGTACGCAGCTAAAACTCAGCTCATTCAAGATTTTGAAAGGTCGGCAGCACCTGTAAATTCGAATCTCTGATTGGCTCGAGAAGTGAGGGAGGGAGTAAGGAGAATATTTGTTTGGCAAACTCTCGACTTTATATTGCTGAATTTATCAAGAAGGTAAGCCTGAATAGACGCTTATGAATGGACAATTACTCATCAAAGCAGTATTGTTTTTAAGTAAGCAAGAACTGGCATTGAGAGGACATGGCGAACGAGAAAATTATTTAAACTTGGGAAATTTTAAAGAGCTTTTAAAATTATTGATATCTGAATTAAAACAACGCCTTTTTAAGAGGGCATCACTGACCGATTCGCAAGTTTAAAAGAAAGGAGGATTGATTTGACTTATAAAAAATAAGTACGTTTTCTTTTTTTTTTTTTTTTTCTTTTCTTCTCAAGTTATCGTTACAAAAGAAAATTCTAAGGAAACTTCGAATCAGACACGGATTAATGCAATTTTGAGGATAAGAGCGGCTGGTTGAAATTTATGTCCATTTTATGGAACAGTAAAATAGGATCTCTTACATTTTTTATGTAATTTCTTTTTTTTCCCTCGGTGAGGGCTTAATCCGCCAGCTTTCGAATTCAATAACAATTTTTCCATTCCTGTCCGGAGGAGGGGGGGGGGGAGGCTCATATGCTTCCGGCTGCACTAACAGTTTTGACCACGGGTCGCCACTATTCTCTACACTTAGCTTACATGGCGTCGTTGCGCCATTTTCTTTTGTTTCAGCTAACACAGACAGAACCTGAGTATTTGACTTTGGGAAATGGGTCAAGCCTCTTTACGATTCTTTCAGCCTCTATGCCATTTGATTTCAGGAAGGAATTATTTTAATAATATTTGATTGTTTTTATTTAAACTTTAATTTTTTGGAACTTTAGAAATTTAAGTTGTTTTGAAGTCATGGCAGAACAATCAGCTGTACGAAATTCACAGACACTAACGGCCAGTAGCTTGCTTATAACAGTCCGCTCAGTTCAGAAGCTTTCACAGATGCTGTATTTCTCACGCAACTGCACAAAGAATTTACACACAGCACTTAGAAGCAAGCCTTCTTTACAATCCCACATCTGACACCAATGTTGCAGAAAACTGCTTGTTTCCTAGGTTCGTCTTTCTAAAGTCCAGTATGTATAGAAAGTTCTAGTAGAAAGCCCACTTGTGAGGATAGAACACTAACTTTGTTGCTTTTAGAACCTCATCGAACAATCAGCTTAACAAAACCACAGTCCCTAACGGCCAGTAGCTTGCTTATAAGAGCCCGCTCAGTACAGAAGCTTTTACAGGTGCTGTACATTTGGTGCCATTTTGCTGCCATTAGATGTTACTACAAACCAATAACTTCAGGACCATTCAACTGATCGCCATGGAAATTCGCAAATATAGATATTTGAACGGGAAAAATATTTTCGCTGCATCCATTTTGCTATACCGTTCATCCGCTTTCTATGAAAATACCGTTTAACTGATTTCGATTAAAATTGGTACACACGGATATTTGAGCACGTGGAATACTTTTACGATATCCATTTTGCTATGACTTGCCTTTACATGGCGATGCAGTGCAACAACTTCAAAACCGTTCGACCTTGAAAATTGATCACCTTAAAAATTGATATTACTTACACATATGAGCAGAGAGAATATTTTTTTCGTATTCATTTGGCTGTAGCTTACCACTATATGGCACTGCAGCACATTATTACTTTAACACGCCACTAGATGGCATTGCAGCAATCAACTTCTTGATCGGTCAACTGACAGCTCTGAAAGTTAGTATACATACATATTTGAACACGGAGAATATTTTCGTGTTATCCATTTTGCTATAACTGGCCTATTGATGGCGTTCTAGCGTATTATTATTTTAATTCGGCACTAGATGGCGCTACAGCGTATCTTGACAGTTAAATTGTTTGCTATGAAAATTGGCACACATAGACATTTGAACAGGAGAATATTTTGATGCTATCCATTTTGCAATAACTTTGAAAGTAGATGGCGCTGCGCCGAATCATATTCTTCACCGCTCAAACGATCGCCATGAAATTCTATAAACATGATTATTGAACACTAGGGTGGATCGAAAAAATTTTTTTTTCGAAATCTTTATTTCCTTAGGTATCAAAAGTTGCATATTGATATAAATAAGACGTGTGTAAAATTTGAATGTTCTACGACAACGTCTTGGGGTTGCGCATCGAGCTTGAAATTTAGAAATTTTTGAAAAATATGACTTTTTTTAAAAATCGACCATAAAAATTCTTTTCCGAAGTATTAGGCTCCCAAGGTTTTAGAAGTTGTATATTATTATGAATAAGACGTATGCAAAATCTGAAGGGGATGTGACCGTTTCTAGGAGTTGCACATCGAGCTTGAAATCTATAAATATCTGAAAAATATGCGTTTTTTTGACAAAAATATGTAGAAAGCAAAAATTGTATTTTTACTGAATTAGTCCCGTTGAAAAATAGTCAGTAACGTTCACAGCTCTTCTCTAGTACAACCACAATCGTAACTACATTACCCAGTGTAAAGAAGGTTAATTAGAAGGGCTGTTTTAAATTATCAAGTTGCGTTGTGACATGAATAAACCAGGTACGATATACACTTAGTTGCAATATAAAAAAGAGACGTTAAATACTTGAAACTATTTTATTAAACATATACTATTGAAACATTATTATAACGGGCGGTGGTGGCTCAGCGAAAATAAAATGACGTCCTATATGGACAGTGAAATTAAGGTGGAATAATTTAAAAATTACGCCAGCACAGAATTACACATTGGCGAGAACAATAACTTGGCTGAGATTAATAGCGCCAATTCCAGAGCAACCCAAACAGTTAATCCAATAAAATTACAATGACGTAATCGCGAGCAAATAATTTTAAAGTCGTCGCAGGGGAACAACTAAATAACATACGCCAGCAGGATGCCAAGAGGAAACTCAAAAAGGCCGTTGATTTTGCAAACGGACGTAATATAATCTATTTTTAGCACACCGGTCTGAAGAGACGAAACAATTAAGAACAAAAATAATAGTGCATACAGGAAAAAGTAAATATACAGATTTAAAAGCCGAAATGACAGGAAAATGAAAACAGAAGTGATTTAGAATTCTTGAATTTTGGATAGATTACATTAAAGAAAGCCAAAGTAAATGATTTTTAAATTAGATATGTGATCTTCATCACATATATACTTCCCTCAACCAGGAAAAAAATTTTTGAAGAAAATTTTTTTAATTAGTTACAATTAATGTCTTTAAAATTTTAAATAAAATGCTCTGTTTGGCTGGCTTAAACAATTAAGAAAAATCATAAACATATTCAGATAAAATTATACAATTACAAAATTACTGCTGACCACCACCTAAAAAATGTTTACAGAGAAAAAAATTGTCATGACAAAAATAAAAATAATAAGTGCTAGCAATAAAAAGAAATGTCGACAAAATATTAAAAAGGGAGCATTTAGCTCACAATACAAAGGGGCATTTTAGCTCATCCTTTTTTTTTTCAAATAAGGGGCATTTCAGCACACCCTTTTTTTTTAAATAAGGGGCATTTCAGCACATCCTTTTCTCTTTAATTGAGCCTCTCAAGCTCATGTGCACATCAAAGATATACTGCTCAAAATTGCTGTGACTGAGTACTATAAATATGCTTAAAAAAAAATAACATGATCATGATGAAGCAGCGCTGTTCAGTAATTACAACAATAAGGCCTTTTAAACATAAGAATGCATGCATGAAAAAAATTAATCAATAAAATTTGTGGCTATGTAAATTTACCATAATATGCCATTCAAAAATTGCTTTGATGGCTATTTCTCACAAGTTTTGTACCATGGTAACAACAAGTGGTAGAAACAATTTAAATTACCTGGCAGCATATAAACATGTATACTACATAAGAGGAGAAAAATAAACACATATATTCAATACAAAATATACCCACACAAAATAACTATAAGACATTTTTGTTTTGGAGAAAAAATGAATCTATGTACAATACAGTCTATGAACATCAATTTAATTACAGTAAAATAATGTGTAAAAATGACCTTCGAAACGGTGTAAGTTCTGTTGAATTGTAACTATTGTTTATGTAATTTATTTCAATACAATGTCAATCTATATTTTATTATCAATTACAATTTTATTAAATTTTAGTTGTTATTATTTACTTTAGAAGTCCTAATTTATCAAGTGTTGATCTTAAAAGACATTAACTTAACGAAGACAAAACGATATATTGACAGATACAGCCAAATTCCAAACACACCTGTGATACCTGTTGGTCCAGCCAGACAGCACACAAAACATGCATACATTCCAATCAAGTGGGATCCCTCGATAATTAAACAGACATACATCAATATATCAGTGTCTTACAAAAAAATTAATAATTACGTGAAGGTAGGAGAAAAATTTTAAGTAGCAAAAACATGAAAATAGTTTATTTTAATGTACTAAAAATATAGGATTAAACTTGTTATGAAATTATGTAAGTATAATCTTAATTATAGCTTAAAAAGAAATTGTGGCCATCCTGTAATAAACTAAATTAATAATTTTTGAAGTTCAATATAAGAAAAATGTTGTGTCACTTACTAACACACTAAAATTTTCAAAAGTGACAAAAATGGGAAAGAATAACACACAAAAGTACAAATAAAAAAACGCCAAAATGCAATTACAAAACAATACAATATACCCTCAAATTTCACTTATTAAATGTCTTAAGTGTTAATCTGATCAATACATAAACATTTTATTAATAAAATATATGAAGAAACAACAGTTCACAAAAATCACTACAAATAAGCATATAACTAAGTAATCAGATAAATGTAAATACTCTGAAAATATATTTCAATTAATGTGGTATTTTATAACACTGTGAATATTTGACAAAATAATATTGTATTAATTTACAAAAAGGCACATAAGAGTTTTAAATATATCATATTGCAGAAAAAGAAAATAATGAGATATTTCAAAGTATGATGTTATGTTTGTGTGTGTGAAAAAAAGAGAGACAAGACAAATACAGTGTGTAAAAAAAGAACTGTACTACAGTACATCGTAGTGAAAATGTTTGAGAAAAATGCAACAAATATTCAAAAATTTTGTGTGTACAAAAAGCGGAAGGACAAGCACAATGAACTCAAAATGAGCATAAATCAGTGTGAACATATAAGCCATAAACACAAGTGTGATGAAAAAAAAACAAAAAAAAAAAAAACAAGTGTGTGAAAGGTTGAGAGTCAGCAAGTGTAAGCAATGTAAACAAAAAAAAAAAAAAAAAAAAAAAAAAAAAACATGAAAAATGCAAGTAAAATGAAAAAAAGTGTAATTGTGGACAAACACAAACTTCAAAGATCAGTGACTATTCAAGTACTTATTTGAAGTACAACAAACAATGTGTCATATTGTGTAATTGAAAAGAAAAAAAAGGTAATCAAATTAATACTACTATACTCTTCCAAAGAATGCATGTATTAAACAGAGGCATATCAATGGCAGGAAAAAATAAAACAGTGTATCTAAAAAAAGTAAAAAATGTGTGAACTGTACAACCTATGATAAACATGTAAAACTTGTATTTAAAAGGCCAAAAATGGAGTGAAACACAAAAACATAAAGTACACTTTTAAAACGGTGTTCAAAATAAATAATGTGTAAAAAATCAGTCAACATGAGGACTGTAAATAATAGCATGTTCAAAGAAAAAAAAATGTGTACAAAATGACAAAAATAGAAACAGTATATTGTGAGGTAAGAAAAAAAAAACTGAAAGAATAGGTATGTTGTGCCATGGACTTTAATATACAAAATTGCAGTGTGTAAGAGTGAGTAAAAAGGGTGTGCCTTAGAAAGGCCTTGCCATGGACTTAATTATTGCAGACTGTCATGATTATAATAAAAAGAGTAAAGAAAAATATAACGATGTATGTGTACCTCATAGAGGCTGTACAATGAACATAAAATGTAAAATATAATGGGAGCAAAAGCGCAAGCATAATTTAAAATCACAAGAATGAATATGTACGCAAATAGAAAATTAAACACATAAAAAGGTCTGTACACAAAAGTAAACATATAAAGCAATGAGTAATAATAATATTTATCGTGAGTGAACGAAACACTGTGCATAAAGAAGAAAAATTTAAGAAGTGTATTAAAATAATTAAATGTGTGTGAATTGTAATCCAACAATTGTATTAAACAGTAAAGTATTAATGTCATATATACTATATAAAAGGAGTGATTTAGATTTAAACTAATTTATAAACATGGTTGAAAAACAATAATAATTATTTTTTTTATAACTCCTTAGAAGCAGTAAAATAATAAAGAAAAAATTCAGCATATTAAATATTTTCTTTGACACGTTATGTCTAAAAAAAACTACTCTTAGCATGTGCTATTTGCACACAAAAAAAATTGATGCAAAGACAATATGAACATGATTATTATTATTATTATTATAGTATTAATAGAAGAACTGCACTTATTAATGACTTACCAAATTTCCCAAGAATAAAACTTCAGTTATTCAGTAAATAACAATTTAGCAAAAAAACTTTTCATTAGTCATATTTAAAATATAATGTCCATTACATTACCAGTTCACACTGCATTACAAAGCATAGTATGAGGTGTCGGTGTATCAGGGGCGCGCACATTTAAAAACAAAACCAATTGCCATCACAGGAGGGAAAAAAAACAGTCTTCGCCACGTTCAGTGAATGGCATACCTAGCGACGCACGAAAAAAAAACTACTGTAGACTGCAGACATCCGGAAACCAAGTCCCAAATTTGCGGTGATTGGACGGTTTTTCGCACAGTTCAGCATTAGTTGTAAGTTTCAGGCGTAAAGCAAGGCAGGAAAACATAACGTACTCCATACAGGAAAACAGAAACATACTCCATACGCCGACACAATAGTCTCCAAATAGTCATAGGAACGTGTAGAACTCAAAGCGGTATTACGGAGGTAAGCAGTATGTGCTTTGGTGGAACTCACCTACTATTCGTCGGAGGGTGTTGCGTAGTAAGATCATGGATAATCCCTATATGAATTGAGGAGACGATCGGAAACTCATCATTAATGAATAGCCAGTCCATCATGGAGCTCCGTGTTCCGTAAAAACAAAAGTCACATCACTAGAGATACATCACACATGTTCCATAAAACGAAAGTCACATCACTAGAATAAATAGCATTGCCGGGGCCGGAATGTGCATCCACAATGCAAGCAGACGGACTGGAGTGAAGAAGTGTCCTGAAAGGGGTTGATTCCGCCATTTTGCTAAGCCACCACCAGACTAAATGCAACATAAGTGCCTGGGTAGGCACCAATTTATGTAAAGAAGGTTAATTAGAAGGGCTGTTTTAAATTATCAAGTTGCGTTGTGACATGAATAAACCAGGTACGATATACACTTAGTTGCAATATAAAAAAGAGACGTTAAATACTTGAAACTATTTTATTAAACATATACTATTGAAACATTATTATAACGGGCGGTGGTGGCTTAGCGAAAATAAAATGACGTCCTATATGGACAGTGAAATTAAGGTGGAATAATTTAAAAATTACGCCAGCACAGAATTACACATTGGCGAGAACAATAACTTGGCTGAGATTAATAGCGCCAATTCCAGAGCAACCCAAACAGTTAATCCAATAAAATTACAATGACGTAATCGCGAGCAAATAATTTTAAAGTCGTCGCAGGGGAACAACTAAATAACATACGCCAGCAGGATGCCAAGAGGAAACTCAAAAAGGCTGTTGATTTTGCAAACGGACGTAATATAATCTATTTTTAGCACACCGGTCTGAAGTGACGAAACAATTAAGAACAAAAAGAATAGTGCATACAGGAAAAAGTAAATATACAGATTTAAAAGCCGAAATGACAGGAAAATGAAAACAGAAGTGATTTAGAATTCTTGAATTTTGGATAGATTACATTAAAGAAAGCCAAAGTAAATGATTTTTAAATTAGATATGTGATCTTCATCACACCCAGGACCTACCTCGTTTATTTGCCTGCGATCCGAGTCCTGCCTGTGCCAGCCCAAGCATCCAATAATTGGAGCATACGTTTTAATGAATAATGTAAAGCCCGACTTCACATCAAACTGTGGAATTTCATGTCAAGTTTAATAATCTAGATCGTAAGAAACCATCATCTGATAGATGGATAGTCAGCAAATTTCGGAGTGGCTGTTTGCTATGGTGTGAAATTGGCAAATACAACATTGCAGAGATTTAGTTAGATTAAAGAACTGCGTTTCTAAATTTCGAATGACGCCTTTGTTCTTTCCAGAATTCGATGATTCGCCTCCACCGCCAATGCATATGAAAATCAATGAATTTCGTGTCAAACTCTCCCAAATTTCCAGTGAAATTCTCACGATCAAATCGTGACATATGGCCAAAGTATGTTGAACCAGGTTCCATTATCAGTGAGATATGTTCTTTGTGACAAACACTTGGGTGTAATTTTGCCGTCAACAAATTTTTCTATGTATCTGGTTTTGTTCTTCCTATTATGAAAACACAATACAAAGAAAATTTTAAAGCCTTCTTCCGTTTCTTTCACTGCAAGTCATCTCTGATTTCCTCTAACTTTATATGGGTCGAGAGTCAGTTCAGAAGGTTTCTCTCCATCTGCATTCCTTCCGCTTTCTAGATTGTGAAATAAAGTTGATACCAGAGTTGCTGCTGCCCAGTCCGTAATAAGTTTGCGTCGCAGATTTGTGAAAACACTGAGATTTTTATTCTAACTTGGTCATTTGCGAACGCATCTCCCAAAGTGGCGGTAGATAGGCATTCAGCGTTTTCTTCAGTCTTTCGTACTTCTCTTTCGTTATTTTCAATTTCCAAATCAATGATTAAAGTTGGAGACTAGGTATTGGAACTTTCACCTCTTTCTCCACCAATCTCGAAATTTCTCTTTCCAACCTTTCAACTTTTCTCTCGTTCTCCATAAACTTCTCTTCTTTACAATTCCATCGATTGTCACATATCTAGCTCTGAGCCACACCTGCTCCGGGAAAAGTCGGTACATTTGCAAGTGCGATATTCAATAGCTCGGTAAGGGAGAGTTTTTCCATCTTTCTTCATAAACAATTCCTTATGTCCGTCTCTAACATACGATTTATTTAGCTGATGAACTTGCTCATGATCTTTTCTATCTCTTGAATTCCTTGGATTGACAAAGTAGGGATACTGGTCTTGATTCACATTTGCAGTACTTTGATCGCCACAGCTAAGGTTATGCTCCTTCTGAAGAATCCTACCCTTTATTCAGAAATTTTTCTGCTTATGTACAAAATAGTAATATAGAAGTACGAGTATGTCTTCTCGGAATTGTAACTTGGTACAAGGTAATTCTTTCGATATTCCCAGCTCTTCTAAGATTTCGTTCCATGTCCTGCTGCAGACAGTTTCACTCTATTCAGCAGTGCAAGGCAGCCACGTTTTAGCTTTTTTGAGAGTAAATTGAAAGAATTATCTATCTGGAACGTTAAACTAAAAGCCTGTTTCAACGAAATATCTCGTGACTGATTTAACCTAAGGTTTAACCTGGTTTTACCGATGAACCGCCATGTTCATCGTCATCACTCGTCAGCCAAACCGGCACTAGTTGTCTAGAGCACAGCTTGCGTACTGCGCCCCAAACAAATCGACAGCATAACGTGTGTATTGTATCAAACTATTCGTAAAGCCATTTTTTGTGATTTACTGAGCTTCTCTGAACATTTTTTAACATATAAAAGGACCAAATTATTTTTAACAAATAAAGTTTGCTTTCTACATATTTTTGTAAAAAAAAAAAAAACGCATATTTTTCAGATATTTATAGATTTCAAGCTCGATGTGCAACTCCTAGAAACGGTCCCAGCCCCTTCAGATTTTGCATACGTCTTATTCATAATAATATACAACTTCTAAAACATCGGGAGCCTAATAATTCGGAAAAGAATTTTTTTGATCGAGTTTTAAAAAAAGTCATATTTTTCAAAAATTTCTAAATTTCAAGCTAGATGCGCAACCCCAAGACATTGTCGTAGAACGTTCAAATTTTACACACGTCTTATTTATATCAATATACAACTTTTGATACCTCAGGAGATAATGATTTCGAAAAAAAAAATTTTCGATCCACCCTATTGAACACGGATAATATTTATGAGATATCCATTTTTCTATATATATTTATTATGATAAATAGTAACAACAAGAAACCGTAACATAAAAAATCTATTCATTCCCGTGCGATGAACGGGGCCTCCAGCTAGTTCAAATATAAAACAGTAACCAGAAAAAAACAAACCTCATAATATTAAGGTTTCATAAATACGTAATGTCAATGAATTGTTAATTTTTTTAATAAAATATACAGGTAAATAAATATCACTTCACCAATAGTTAGAAAGGTGATTACTATTATATAAAGGAAACATTTGAATATTAAATTTTGCAGTATTTTAATTTCTGAAGATTTTGTACCATATGAAATTTTAAATATTCTTTAAAGACAAACTAATTAAATTAATTATTGTAATCAAAGTTTAATAACGGCTTAATATTAATTTTAATAAATTTTAAGCGATTAATGGGTTAGAGTTTTAACCAAATATTCGGTGTTCTGTTCATCCGTACTACATTTCCCTCATGCGTATTTTTTTTACAGAAACTTTATCACAATAGCATTTGATAACAATCAATAAGTATTTTCTATTCATGCAATCAATACACTATTGAAATCTAACACCGAACCCCTGTTAAGTGTACGGCATACAAGCAAATAAAAAGTTGTTCAGATATACTACAGCACTTTGTTATTCCGTTTACATAATAGACAGCTTTCAATACAATCTTTTGAACGGAAAAATGTTAAAAGTTGTTCTGTTAAAAAAAAAAAAAAGGAGCTCTTTTATACGGGCAACAGCAAAGTGATTCATATTCTAAAGGTAATTGTGCAAGATGTATCGCATTCGAAAGTAACATTATCGTGACGTAGATCTGCCAAGTACATTTTTTAAGAGAGAAAAGAAAAAAAAATGTTTCCGATGATATTATTTTCAAAGATCTTTCGAAATAGCAGTTGAGTTTTGAAATGAGTGTTTCGTGACCCAACAGAAACTTCTCATGCTTTTGTTTGGAGCAAAAATCATATATATTATTTCTCAAAGGTGTTTTTTTCTGGCGCGGCTAGATCTGATTAAATACTTGACCAAAAAAAAATAAAAAATAAAAAAAACACCCAGTTAAAGCTTATAGTTTCTACTTTTGACGAAAAATATGCAAAAATTCGGAAAAAATATTTTTGTTAATAAGAAAAATAAAAATAAATAAAAAACAAATCATATGATTATTTCTCAAAGGTGTTTTTTTTTCTGGCTCGGCTAGATCTCATTAAATACGTGACGAAAAAAAAAGAAATGTAACAGACTCCACGGTTGAATGGCAACGACAGATAAAAATTGTAAGAAATGTAAAAACAGCTCGGATTTGTTATGTTAACAGCTCGGAGTTGTTATGTTCCCATTATAGATTGGGTGGATAATTGAAGGTAACTAGAAAAAGAGGTTTTTTTTTGTAAATAGTTTGTAAAATAAATATTTAAATGAGGTTAAAAGAACTTCTTATTTTGTCTTTTCAATCGAGCCGTCTCATTTTGATAATTCAGTGAGCTGTATTCATCAGTCGCCGGCAGAATATTTTGTTCTTTGCCATTTTCTCGAAGGTTTGGCGACGTTTTACTGCCCCCCCCCCCGGGTGGGTGGCTCCGATAAAACTGTACTTATTCCCCGGATTAATCTCATGTACGCAAGTCGCCAGCATTTGCTACCAGTAGAAATTTTTGGTAGCAAATAATTCAGCTGGACGAGAACCGGCTTTAAATAATCTGCATTTTAATTATTTTTCATTTTCAAGATATTAATTATTCTGTTTTGGAAAAACTAATAATCGCTAATTCTAAACTCCTGTTATCTATAGTGTACTTACTATTTGAAAATGGTCAACTTTGTGTAACATATTTTGAGTTACTTATTTCATATAGTTTTTATTTTGGCGTAAAATGGGCGTAATTCTAACTCATGTTTGTAAATTTCACGCGATTCTAGATACTTGGAAACGCTTTGTTGCAAAGGAAGAATGATTTTATGCTAAATCTGGCAACCATTCGGTTTATTTTTTCAGTTTTTTATTAATATCTTCTAAAATAATTCGATTTTCGAAATTTAAATTGGCTTAGCAGGTTCCTGGGAATTTTTCGAATCTGTGGGCACCTTAGTCGAAACTCAAATCCCCACGGTTTAGGAGGAGATAAGTCCACAAGCTTTGACAGCGCCAGCGGCCTTTATTTTTTTTTTTAGAATAGAGAGACACCATTTTGAGCGATAGATTCAAAAGTTGAATATTTGACTTCAATAAGCGTTTGTGCGTAGACTAAGGGGAGGGGGGGGGGGAGTCAGGACACCTCGCAAGATTCCATTTTCAGCAGTGCCTATTTTAAAATATTCATATGCTGCAAAGCACTCCCTTCAATATCAAATGGTGTTCTTGAAGTTGGTTTGTTAAATGCTTGAAATCCCCCCCCCTCCCCCGGTTCTTGCAGTAAAAGTGCGAACAAGCCATACAGGTGACAAACACGTCGTGTGATGACACGGTCTTCTGTCATTTGTTTTTGGCAGAATAGTTTTAAATCTATTACGACCAATTGGCCATAAAATTTGCACACATGCCATATTATTTTTTCTATGCAGAAAGTGGCAAGAAAACATACGAGGAGGGGGTGGGGGGATCACAAAAACAGTGTTTTGAAAAATTCGAAACTTTCAAGAGTACCTTAACATAAATAAAAGAATTTAGGAAGTTGTTTTTTTCCCCTTACTCTATTTTAATAGCATTTACCTCTTATTTTAATAGCCTTTATCGCGCAGTGTTCCCGCTCTGGGAACACCGAACTCTGACGTTTTGAATGTTGCCAGTCAGGAAGAATAGATTTGATTTCTATAAAAATAGTTGCGGGTGACATACCTCCACGGGAATGCTTTACTAGCACGTCATTTCCCGTAAAAAAATGATCACGATTATTTTTAACAGCACTGACATCTGCTGAAAAATGGAAGAATGTGAGAACAGCTGGATAGATTGCTCAATGCTGAAAAAAGGGCAGCCGTTGCCATAGCTCAACTTAACTACCAGCAAGATGAAACGTTGATCGCGTTCTGACAGTACGGCACAGCCAGCTGTCGTCAAAAAAGGATCTCTAGATTTGTGGCACGCGATGAACGTTACGATCGTCCGCCATCTTGCTGGTAGTTAAATCAAGCGATGCAACGGCTGCCCTTTTTTCAGCATTGGGAAAGGGTTGCGCCTCAAAGGGTTAACACCGTCAACCAAACCTCTCCCCCGGAATATAAACAACACACAGATAATATTTTTTACATTGTCACAGAAGTTCCATTTTCAAATTTAACATACAAATTCATGAAAAAATTTTAAAGACATGCTTTTTTTTTTCAAAAAATTTAAAATTTAAATTATTATGCTTTTTTAATTAGCAAAAAAAAGTTGTCTAAGTTATATGGTCATGTTCTATACTTTATGAAAAACCTCAAAACACTGAACAAAATGGCATAAATCTCAACTTTCTAGGTCAAATATGTGTTGAGTAGCAGACTCTTAAAGATTATTATACCATGCAAAATGTCCAACTTTTTCAAAATTTCAAACTTATAACTCGGAAATAAATTGTTTTAAAAATCCTGAAATTTGCATTTTTCATCTAATATGGTAGTACCACAAATAAACCCAACATCATCAATATCTACAAACATGATGTCCAGACCTTTTGTAAGTTTTAATCGATTAATAAGAAAAAATTTCGCAGTTTTTATTCATTATTATTATTATTGTTATTAGTAGTAATAGTAGTAGCAGTAATAGTTATTTGGAGCAGAACTCGGGGAAGAATGAATCCAACCACCACATTCCTGCAGTCAGTAGAAAGCAAATTAGTGAAAGGTTCTGACCTATAAGGTCACTTTCTTGTTTGTTCGTGTAATTAAGGCAGCGCTACGCTAGGGCGGTCTGTCAAGGATGGGGGTGCCTTGGTAGAAGGACTTTCTAAGTGGTTCTAACGCGTATTCGCGTTACATCTAGAGAAAACCTACCAAAACACCAGACCTTGATAGATAGCCGCGCGATGGGACCCTAACCCGGGTCACTTCGGCTTTCTGCCATTTTCAGTGACATAACCACTGTGCCATGGTGAGGCATATAAGGTCACTTGCAAATTTTATTTTAAAATGTAAGCGGTAAATTTGAGAAAGTCGAAGAAGACGCATATGAGCTGTCAGGGTTATCATTTGATAACGACAGTGAGCAGGATTCCAAACTCCCAGAAAAAGAATGCGTTTTTTCCATAGAAACAAGGACACAAGTTATGAATTTGGAAAAAGAGAATTTAAAATTAAATTTATTTTATCTAATATTCGAAATGTACGAAAGCCGAATAATCTTGAAGAAAGGGAACACATAAAAATAGTTTGGAGCATTTTAGCTTATTGTTTGACGAGAAATTATCAAAAGAGGAAAAGAAAAATTCGATGGAAAACTTGAATATTTGCAAAAATGTCTTAGGCATTTAAAATTTTGACGATGAACTGAGTAATTTGTTGCTATTTTTACACGAAAACCATGAACTTGACAGAAATGCATCAGAAATTTAGATGGCTACACAAGAAATGTTATAAACTTTTCCTAATGTAGGACTAACTTTTAATATATTTTTAACTTTACCCATATGAGTCTCTTCAAGTGAAAGATCTTGTTTCGGTTTTAAGAGGAACTGTTTAAGAACTGCGACAGGAAAAAACGATTAAACGTTTTGGCTTTTTAGTATATAAAGCAAGAAAGTTTGGCAGAGATAAGCATCACAAAAATTATTGATGAATTTGCAAAACATAAAGCAAGAAGCAAGTTCGTATAAAGTACTTTAAGCAATTGTGTAAAGTTTCCTTTTAAATTATGTGTAAGTTAGCAAACTTACACATAAATTTTATTGTTAAAGCAATTGAGTGAAAGCGTTCAGTGCTCATACCTCACGGGAAAAACTGATAGTGCCCTTAATACACTAAATTATGGAAGGAACTTGAGCTTAGGGGCCGCGAAAATTTTACCGCCAAGGGCCTCCAATAGGCTTTATCCGCCTCTGATGCTGTATTTCTCACACAACAGCAGTAAAGAATTTACACACAGCACTTTAAAACAAGATTCAAAGCAAACGAACTATTGCCTCCAATAGCACAATTCACAGTGTAATGCAGCGAACTCACTCGACAAACGTTCGGCGAACAATGCCTTAACTGGAGCAAAGCACTGCTGTTATAGGCCTCATGCTGCAAAAGCCGGTCAAGGAAACCTTAGTAAAGTTTGGTTGGGAAATTTTGGAATATCCAGCACATAGCCCTGACAAAGCCCCTTCGGACTATCATCTATTTCGGCCCATGAACAATGCCTTGTCTTCTGTACACTTTTTCCACAGTGGACAAAGTACGAAAATCTATTGATGAATCTGCTTAGAAATCCTCAGCGAATAAAGTGAACAACACAGTGTAAGTTATAGTGCTGCCCCAGATTGTATGGCGGTGAGCTCAGCATACTCTGCAATCGCTAACATGGGGTCGCCTCCCACTGTGGGTTTGTTTGTCAAGTCGTCCATCCCTTCTCAAACCTATGAAGGGCGCCGGTAAGTATACTTACCAATAGGCACCGCATTTCTTCCCATTAAAAGAAAAAAAAATCTACCTTCATCAAAGTTTTATTTTAATAGCCTAATATCTTAATATTTTGATAGGCGAAAACCTTAACAACTAAAGAAACATTTAACAACTATTGAAGCAGCAGCGCATTTTAGTCTATTATTCACAGAGGTAGGAATTAAAAAATAAATAAATAAATAAATAAAATCTGAAACACTTTCATATTTTAAATACGCACTAAAGTGCTATATATTAAAAGCGTATCATAATCGATACATCGTCATTATTTTTCTTCTTATTCCAATACGTTGGAAAGTGTATCATTATTCATGAATGTGCCGCATTTTTCTTCCCTATTCCATAAAACACATCTTTGGAGTCGATATCTATCTTAAAAAACTTTGCTAAAACTGTTTTACAATCTTCACCCAGCATATTCCTATACTTCACCCTTTTAAATACTGTTTGAAATGTGCATCATAATTCAAGAGTGTGACATATTTGTCTTTCTTGTTCCATAAAACGCGTCTCTTGAATCGAAATCTATCTTAAAATAACCTACAAAACTTCACCACAATCTTCGTCAGGCATATTCTTACTTCACCTTTATGCCATTTGGAAAATGAGTGTATCATATTTGTCTGTCAGTTACTACATTTTCTTCCCATAGAAGAACTAGCGGGTGCCTACTCCATATTTACTATTCGTTCCTCCAAGCGTCTAATAGACTACCGACACCTGCCGAGTTTCGAGAATTCAAGATGTTCCATTTGCGCTCACACCACCTCACTCATAAAGCTCTATAACTAACAGAGTTATCCGAAGGTGATGAACTCGCCTGTAGAATTGTTACTTTTCGACGTTTCATCAAAATAAATATTGACGCTATTTTGAATATTGAAAAGTCCATTGAAGGCATGATTAAAAGTGCGGCGAACAAACGGAGAATTTGTATTTTATATTCATCTATGAGAAAAGCAGAATGACAAAATACTACTGCAGCAAGGCTGTTCGTGGAGAGTGCACTTTTAAGATCTGCAGAGAGTGCAAACGATAGTTTTTAACACTTTTCTAATTTTTAATTGAAATATACATTTTTTAAAAATTACGCTAATTTGTTTGAAATAAAATCCGCATTTGCAAATGCCAAACGAATTGCATTCATGCAATGAGTTTCTATCTAAGGTGTTCGTAAAGGAAACTGAGTGCATTCCGTTTAAAAACTAGAGCGTTCGTATACAAAACTGAGTGCGATTAGTTTCAAACGAAGTAAACTGAGCGCGGATTAGGTTCATTGAGTTTGTTGAGAAGATTACTTGCTGCACGTTGTTGCTGTTTTTAAATGGCGTCCGTTGTTATGTAAAAGTATGTTGTTATGAAAAAGCATTTTACGTTTGATGAAGCTGCAAATATTACTTTTTCGAGGAAAAAATTCATGCATGCGTTAGAAACTGTTACAAAGGTACATAAGTTTTCAAAGGTAATCATTTTCTTGTACTTTTTAATTTTAGTGATTTCAGAAATGCATGGTTTAGTGTTGAGATTGAGTTTGAGAACTGATTTAAACAGTTATTAGCGAAATTTGAACTTCTCTCGCTAAATACTTTTGAAAAAAATGATGTTTAAGTTAAAATTTCTAAATTTTGATCTGTGCACTTTAATTATGGCCACTCTTTCTTCTAAAAATCCTGTGGATTTTATATTGAGTATGTACTAAAAACTCTCCTCAGCAAAATTAACGTTGAATTGTAAACAAACAGGTCTCCTAGGCGACGAAACTAAATAAACTGAAGTTATTTGTAAAGTCAAAAGAAACTGATAACCACTGACAGCACTAAGCACACGCACTCCCTTCGTTTCAGAGTAACACTGATTTAAGTTTAATGATCTAGGGTTAAACACTTCTTCGGAATTGAAATCTTTATTAAAATCGCCTACTACGTAACGTAATACGTAACTACGTAACATCTGAAAAGTAACATAAATTCTAGACTGCAATAAAATCTTTTTCGGCGAAATTAACTCAAATCTGATTCGCGCAATCCTTGCGAATAGTTCTCAAGATTCAAACAGGAAATTTTCACTTAAAAATACCTAATACTTTCTGAGACAAATGATTAGGCGTTAAGGCACATTTCTCCATAGCAAAGCATTGGGACTTGAATCTCCGCAAGCACGATTATTCAGCCTTACATCAGTATGGCCTCTACAATTACATGCAATGGGTATTCGTATGCATGATGAATCATCCTGTCAGAATGACTCGATACTAATCTGACGTACGAGAGTCGCTTCCAGCACATGGTAAAGGGTAGGCCTCCGGCTTACCCTCGGCTTCGGAGGATTCTTGGCATGCGGATTATTTGAGGTAAAGCCGACCCGTGTGGTTGCAGCATTCACCTCACAACACTTTGTAAATGTAAATGTACACCATAGAGAATGCCAGGAGATGGCATTAGCTTTCTCCAGCATTGGACGAAATGAAGTAGCTGTGTTGTCCAAAGTATGCAGGTCCGTAGCTAGATTTTCTATTCAGGAGGGGGCACCCTAATTTAAGTAGGGGTGGCATCATATATTTTTTTCAATGATAACATTTTTATCTATATTTCTTCATTAAATAATAGCATAAGTTTATAATTAAATAAATTCTTAAAAGTCCTACGGCTTCGAAGAAGTAAAAGTTCATCGGTTTAAACTGAAAGGATTTAAAGTTGTCAAAGTTCATGTTCGAAGATGAGAACACACAAAACAAAAATGACTATAATAGAGTATCACAAAGAAAAATTTATTAGTATATAAAATTTTATTAACCTTAACTTACTATTAATATACAAAACTTTTTCAAAACATCTGCATTAAACTTTTTAATGTGAAATCTTCTAGGGAGGGGGGCAAATGATGATGCTAGGTGGGGCCGAGTCCCGCCTGGCACCCCCTTGGCTACGGGCCTGAAAGTATGGCGGAAGATTTTGTTGATTCCTTTTTAAATAACAGTGAAAGAAGCACGATTAATACGGATTAAAAAGTAAAGATGCACAGTTACTATATGTTACAATAGTTCTAAATTCAAAATCTCAGCATTCTGCAGTCAAAAAGTATGGCCAGTTGCAGTTATGTCTCCTTCTAACGTGAATTTATAGGTGGGTTCTGAGCCAAGCACACAAATTCGAAATAAATGTTACACAATACAGTTATGTGCATATCTCTATGGTTATGCCAAATACGTAATTATTCTTGACATTACTTTTTTAAAATTGGAACTGTCACCATAGAATAACACATTTATGCGGCAATGTTTTGGTCAAGGCAATATGGCGGCTCGGTTACAGTTTCGGCTTCATTATCAGATAGGTAATGCCATCTCCTGGTACTCATGTCTCTATGATGTGCATCCCCCCAAAAAAGTATTCTAGTCTAAGAGCCAGCGACCGCCAGACCTTCGTCATAGTATAAAAGCTGAAACTTTCTCTGCGCATACCCCCCAACAGAGGTAGGAACAATCGGCCACTATAAAGTTTGGATGATCGTGGCTTTGTCAGGTAACAAGTGGCAAAGGCGTATAAAATTGCCGAAAATTTCGTCATTTCATAAAGCTTAATTTTTTTATATGTTCTTCTTCGCAGTACTAGAAATCACTTTATCCCTTGCCAGACACTTTTCCATCGTGGCAAACCCCCGCCAGACAACCTCAAAGTCATGGAAAACTGTTGTGTTCGTAAACTCCCGCGACGAAGTACGTCAAGCTGTCACAAAGTGAAAGGCACATTTTATACTGCTACTTCTGAGCTTTCATACGCGCGAACTTTCTTGCAGCGCGCTCGTAATAGAATTACGTTTTTCAAGACTTTGAGATTGTCTGGCGGAGGTTTGCCACGATGGAAAAGTGTTTAATTTTCGAGGCTTTAATTTTCGCGAGGCTTTAATTTTCGCGAGCCCGTCGTAAGCACGAAAATTAAATCCCCGCGAAATACTCTTTTTCTTTTCTCTTCAAATAATAATAAAAAAATCGGAAATTTTTCACTTAGTAAAATTTAATGATTTATTGCACAGTCGCAAACTCTTTCTTGACAACTTTCTTACAACTATTTCTTGAATAGAAAGCAAGAATACAACTAATAGAATGCAGCTCATTCACTTACAGGATATCCCAAAAATGACTGATGGATTTTGAAAATCAATAAAAAAAAAGACGTTTACTTTTTTTTTTTTTTTTTAATTTAAAAGAATTATAACATTTATATTTTAAAGAATTTTACGTTTGCTGAAGCTGCAAATATTATTTTTTTCGAAGAGGTAATTCATTCATACGTTAGAAACTGCTACAAAGACGCATAATGTTTCAAAGGTAATCATATTCTTTTATTTTTCACTTTAGTAAATTCAAAAATGCATATTTTAGTGTTCAGATTGAAGTTGATTCAAATCGTTATTAGCGAAATTTGAACTTCTCTTGCTAAATACTTTTGAAAAATGAAGTTTAAGTTGAAATTTCTAAATTTTGATCCGTGCACTTCCATTATGGCCACTCTTTCTTTTAAAAATCCTGTTGATATTATATTGAGTGTGTACTAAAAACTCTCCTCAGCTAAAATAACGCATTTGCTAATTGTAAACAAACACGTCTCCTAGGCGACGAAACTAAATAAACTGAAGTTGTTCGTAAAGCCGAAAGAAACTGATAGCCACTGATAGCACTAAACACACGCATTCCAGTTTGCTTACGAAAACTCGTGCAACGAGTTTGTCGTTTACGAATCCACCCATGATTTGGGTTACTGCCACCCTGCATATGCCCATGCGTTGTCTACGTAATACTACTCAAGACCTGGAAAAGGTCGAGCTTTTCAGCAATAAAACGGGCGAAAACTTAGTTCACTAAAATGACCGCTAGGGGCGCTCTTATGAACCTCAACGTTTGTGTTTTCTGGCTGTTTGAATGTAAACAATGATGTGTTGAGTTTTCGAGACGTTTAAACATTCTTAAACATTTACCTTATTATATTTATTAGTATTTTATACCGTACGGATACATAATTACATTGTACGCAAAAATAATTAAGTGAAAATGGTGTACTGTTGTGCACCATATTGTAATTACTCTGATTGCTCTTTGAAAGAAAATAATGGATCAACGGTTAGATTTCACTGTTTTCCAAAAGATCCCATGGTACTTACGTATTATCCCGGCGGTCATTCCCGCCAAACTGTTCTTTCGTCAAATGAGTTGCAAAACTGTTGCCAATCGTATTCAAAACCGTTAATAATTTCATGTGCCCGGCATTTATTTCGGCAAAAAATCGCTTGTCTTGGCGGACCGCCGGGATAATACGTAAGTACCGATCCCATTTTAAAAGAAAGTGGCGGGTTGCTATTTCTCGCCAAGGAAATAAGGACATGTCTCTGTGGTGTCCAAATAAATCTTCAAGAATTTGCAATAAATCTAAAGGTACTTCCGTACTATTATCCTGGCGGTCATTCCCGCCAAACTATTTTTTCGACAAATATAGTTTAGGAATTATATATAGAATGTTTAGGTATTCATGTTAGATGTATTTTAATTCAACAACTTTCTTTCTATCTATTTTTCCTCTTCGAGATATAACGGAGAATGTATAAAAGACGTTTAGTCCTCTTCCCTTCCCTCCATAAGAAGCGACTTTTGAAAAATCGCTTCCGACACCTTCGGCACAAAATGAATAAGCTCTAAAAATTTCATATTTGTATATCCAATAGTTTTGTCTGGCCGTTCATGAGCTTTGAATAAGTCAATCAGTGAACACATATTTTGGTTGATTCCTACTTTAGGACCCCCACTCTCGCCAACGTAAAAAATCGCCGCGTTTTGGCGAACCTTCCTGTCAATAGTCCATGATCGCGCATGCGCACAAGTTTCAACGCTTCCCAGAGAAACTGGATGGAATTAATGTGAACAATTCAGCATTAAACGCACCAAATACGGAATTTGACGACAACTATTAAAAATTAATTAGTTGACAGTTAAAATAAATGTAATGATGTACTTACATGTTCCAAATGACTTCATTTGACAAGAATTTATGAGCAGATTCTTTAAATTCATATGTATTTCCTTTATTAAAAGCGGATTCGTGAATTTTTACTTTATTTTAACCTATGAAGTAGGCTGAATCGCAACTATTTTAGGAAATGGAATCAGAATGTTAAAATAATTAACAAAAGAACTAATTCTGCAATGATTTTTAAAAATTTGCAAGGCAAATTTAAAACACGTCACCAAATTAAGAAACAGAATCAGAATGTTAAAATAATTAACAAAAGAACTAATTCTGCAATGATTTTTAAAAATTTGCAAGGCAAATTTAAAACACGTCACCAAATTAAGAAACAGAATAGATAAATTCACCGAATCCGCTGTTTAGAAATATTTATCAACTAGTAAATTCGAAAAGAACTCAATTCTTATAACTTAAAATATTAACATTTAAAATTGTCCTAGCAACCAATTTTCAGATGCCAGAAATTTTTGCGTCCGTGATATTAAATTATATCATTAATGCATAAATAAAAATACATATGTATACTTTAATATTTAAAGTTACCCTAGCAACCAAATTTCCCGTATCAGATTTATTTGTGCTTGACGATGCTAATATAAATGAGTTGAAATCGTCTGCTCCTATTAATACGTGCCAATAGAAATTTTCTAAACAAAGATCGAAAATGCGTAAAAGGATACTAAACCTTATCGTTGCCTACGTAATACTGCATATTATGAGCATTTCGTAGGCAACGGCCTTATCAAAGATCAAAACTCATGACTGATCACGTGCAAAATCAACTGGAATACCGGCTGATTACTGAGACAAATTTACGAGTAAACCCTTTGCCGTATGGCTGCAATATAAATACAAAAAATCGTAATGGCAACTGTATATCAATATTTATCGTCGCGTTGGCGAGAGTGGGGGTCCTAAAGTAGGAATCAACCCATATTTTATATAGACAGATAACATGAAATTTAATGCATACGTTACATACTTTGACATCCATATCGGTTTGCGTCTTAAACCGATGTGGATTTAAAATTATAAAACAAATATAAAGAAATCTAAAGGTACTTTCGTAATATTATCCCTGCAGTCATTCACGCCAAACTATTTTTTCGTCAAATATGCTCCGGCATTTATCTTGGTGAAAAATCGCTCGTCTTGGCGGTCCGCTGGGATACTACGTAAGTACCAATCTAAAAATACGAGGAATATAAAGATAGCTCTCATGGAGTAGCAAGGCAATGATGAGTTCGTATAGGACCAAACAGCGCCATCTACATTTTGCCCAGTTTTGAAAGTAGCATTTCCCGGCCTTGAGTAGTATTACGTAAGCAACGGCCCATGCCACTACGATGGCTACCGTTTGAAAGAAACAAATTTTCTCCCGTTATTCTCAATCTACAGATTCCTATATCGTATATCTATGACGTTGAAGCGGGTCGAAATGTCGATAACAGTCACTCGCCTGTTTTTATTTAATTAACAACAACAAAAAAGAAAAAAATTAAAGCAAGTGAAGGGCTGCGATCAAGGGCGGCTCCAGCGAGGGGGCCATAGGGGCCATAGCCCCCTCCGAACTTTTTGTTTTTGAACTTCAGATTCGTATACTTTACGATTCCTCACGTTCAATTGGCATTTTAAACAATTTATAGGCTATCTAAAAAGTTCAATGGCCCCCTCCGAAAATTCAGCCTGGAGCCGCCCTTGGGTGAAATTATCAATTTATGTATATTCCGTGTACAAAATAAATAAAAAACTTTGTGAGAAAACACACATAAAATGTTACTTATATCGATTTATAAGTAACATTTTATGTTTTTTTTTTTTTTTTTAAGTTTTGTAAAGTTTTGAAAGTGTAACATTTTATGAAATTTTTTATTTATTTTATCGTTTAACACCAGTATTTTGAGTGTTTTTTAAGTATATTCCGTGTATGTTCTGTTAGTGTTCCTTAGAAATCTTCTCGATTTTTGCATAGTTGGAATGAAAAAACAAATGATGAACATGGAAATACTTCTATTGCCATCACAGAATAATTTTCATTGAATTCTGACAGAGGAGAAACATTTAAAATACCAGAATGCAGAATCTCGCTAATTTTTCAAAGGAAAAACAAAAACAAAATATATAGTTTAAAAATCCAAAACACACGCTTTAGTGATAAATTGAACTAACTAAAAAGCGAAAAATAATTCTTAATATAGAAATAAATTAATGAAAGAAAAATAGTATTATTGTGAAAAAAGCGTGGGGTGCTTTGTGCTCTATTTTTTGTATCATTTTTGTACTAATCGTACCGATCGAATATTCTCAAGAACTCATATATGGAGCACCCCATTTATTGTACTCAACTCTTCCTTGTACTCAACTCTTGTACTCAACTCTTCCATAATGTGATAGATGACGATATTTTGTAAAAATCAAAATATTTCCGTGACCATGATTCGAACCTGGGTTATTGCGGCCACAACGCAATGGACTAACCACTATACGATCACGGCCACAGTCAGAAAGGGTTTTCTTAAGATTGTAATTTTTGGAAGTGTTCTACTTTCAATCAGGATAAGAAACGAGGAAATTATTTAATCCTGGCGATCGTAATCAGGATAATGAGATAAACTTATAAAATTATTGTATTGTCACCGGTTCTTGATAAATGTACAAAGTTTGAATTAAATCTGTCCGTTTAAAGGGGGTCAAAATTGAGTCTAAAGGAGTCGGTTACAAACATACAAGCATACATACAGGGTGAAGCTAATAAAAGCGTGTTAAAATCAGGATAATGGGATAAACTTATCAAATTATTGTATTGTCATCAATTCTTGATATATCTACAAAGTTTAAATTAAATCTGACCGTTTAAAGTGGGTCAAAATCGAGTTCAAAGGAGTCGGTTACAAACATACAAGCATACAAACATGCAAACATACATACAGGTGAAGCTAATAAAAGCGTGTTAAAAAAACAAGCTTCTTCTGAATAATGTTTCCCCCCTTAAATTTTTTCTTTTTTTAAGCAGATATTGAAAATGACGTTTAAAAATAGTTCTTCAGTTCTGGAACGGACAGTTATATATTAACTAGTAGAGCTGTTATATAGACGAAGCTCATTATTTTACAGACGTAGAACGAAAAATGGGAAAAAATCCTGCTAATGATATCACCCTATATTATAGTTGAAGCAACTGGTGACAAGTGCTTGGTCCGCTTTTTTATAACGAAACTAAAGTAACAATTTATGTACATTCTGCTTATGCTCTTTCTAGACCATGCAAATCTTCTGGATTTTTGCATAATTAGAATGAAAAATTACTAGATAAGCATCAAAATAGTTTTGTTGCGAACATGGGAGATACTTTTCAAGCATTTCAAATTTAGCAGAAATAATAAAACTATCATAAGCAGCAGCAAATATTTCAAGGATAATTTATTTATTTATTTATTTATTTTACTGTGCAGCGAAATACTGTTCGAATTTCATTCTTGTTTTTAAACTAGAGAAAGAAGCCTTTAACAAAAATAAAACCGAAAGTGTTTACTTGGATCATGTGACGCAGCAATTAAAAACCAATTATTGTCTTTTCAGGTTTGTGTTTAAGCACGCGAGAAACAAGATTTGCGGAAGAAAACCGCAAAATACCCTGGGGATTAATACCTGTCACTGATTTTTCGTGAAAAATAATTTTCTTTACGTGAGTATTACGTTGATGGGACTGAGAGTCTATAATTCAAAAAGGCGTCGAAATTTGTGTTCACTGATTTACAAAAGAAGGTTGGGATTTTTTCAAAATGAACTACTGTAACTTGGAAATGAGTTCAGAGATTAGTTTTTAAAAAAAAATCTTTTCAGATAGATGATTCTTGTTCAGTAATAAATAACGGAAATCAAGAAAATAGGTGAATAGTAGACGTATGCAAGCTTCAAAATTATTAGCTTACCTTTCGTAGTGAGATTTGTTTGCATTGAAAAAAAAAAATGGTATTTTGCAAGAACATGTCTTGACAATATATCTTACATGGAATTTTTCGGCTACATTTCTAGACAGAGTCAAGAATAGATTTAATGAGGGAATTGACTTTCTCTAGCAATAAAGCGAATGAAAAAAATCACGGAGCCTTATTATAAAAATAATAATCTATGAATCCACAGATTGTGAACACTGAAAAAATTATGGTCGATTGCTAGAAAAGGATTCCACAAATATTGTTAGGGAAAGTCATGTATGAAATGTTTTAGACTCTTGGGTGTTTCTATAATAATAAAAAAAGGTATATGGCTGCTGTTTTTCCCAGAAATTTTCTACTATTCTATTTAGTCTAAGTACAACCACGACCTTATTTAACTTTTAATGTTATTTGTGCTTTTCATAAGTATAAATTTTACTAAAATTACGAAATAAGTTGAAAGAACAAACGAAACAGAGTTGCGACACGCAGTGCGAAGAATAAGCAGTCTATTGTTTTAGATAGTTTGATCTAAATATAACCGCGGCATATTATGACTATTTTACATCATGATTAAGTTAAGTACATACAACATTTATTCTCCAATCACCAGGGCACTTAACAAATCTCCATTTCATTATCGGCTCTGCCGGCAGAATAAAACTTAACTCTGTAAATCCGTAGAGCTTCCTACAGCCTTTTGTGCAACTCAAATTTGGGTCTGTACTTCGAAAACTAACTTTGACATCCCATACGGTTAACCCTTTGACGCGCAACCCTTTCCCAATGCTGAAAAAAAGGGTCTCTAGATCTGTGGCACGCGATGGACGTTTTGATCGTCGGCCATCTTGCTGGTAGTTAAGTCGAGCGATGGCAACGGCTGCCTTTTTTCAGCATTGGGCAATCTATCCGGCTGTTCTCTCATTCTTCCATTTCTCAGCAGATGTCATTGCTGTTAAAAAGAATCGTGACCATTTTTTTTACAGCAAACGACGTGCTAAAAAGTAAAGGATTCTCGTGGAGCTATGTCACCCGCAACTATTTTTATAGAAATCCAATCTATTCTTCGTGACTGGCAACAGTCAAAACGTCACAGTTTGATGTTCTCAGAGCGGCAACACTGCGCGTTAAAGGGTTAACATAAAGTCACTCTTTGAAGAATCGGGCATGGGCGCAGATATCTGACAAACGTGCAATCATCATATGTAGTCTTGGAATCCCCTTGTTTAAGATAACAGCCATCACCTTTGATAATTATCATAGGTGATGCAATAACCCGCAAACTGACGAGAATTTCTCATAACTGACAGTAAAAAATTGCCGACTGCCTGCTTTTACGTTTCTTTAATTCACGTTGCGTAATGTTTCTTTTAAAATTCACGTTTAAAAATTTTGATTACAAGTTTTGAATCAGCTCATTTCTTATTGTTTGTACTGCGCACACTTCTCATTGACTGTTTGATAACTTGAACTGTGAAGGGAACTTATGACACTTTGAATCCATTTTGGTGGCACGACACACGTACTATATGCAGAGCCTTTGACGGAGGCAAAAATTACATAATATGGAAATATTTGTCTCAAATTTTGTTTACAAAAACATTAAGCAAATTTCAGGCACAAAAAAGTTACAAAATTAATGAATAATATACGTCTTGCTTTTTAATAAATAAATTATTTTTTACAAAGTGCCCTATGCTTATTTTTTTGTGTGTGTTTTCGTACCATTTCACGATCATCGTGTTTATCATTACTTTCTCTATTCTCGAAAACAAAAACAAAATATCAGAAAATTAAATTAAAAAAAAACTACACCTTCAAAAAAAAAAAAAAAATTATGAATATTTCTATATGTCATACGGCACTAAAATTAAAATAGGAATTTTTCTGAATTTTGACACGCCGAGCTCAAAAGCTTCTCTATATATCTGGACTTGACTATGACTTATAGGGACCTCCTTATAGGGACCCCATTATGATTGATAAAAAAAATGTAAGTTAAGTAAACTGGAAATGTAGATCTGAACAGCCTGAGTGTATGACAAAATGTCCAAGCACATCGATTTTAAGATCGGTTCTTAAAATTACTGAGATAACATCAGAAAGTTTCATAATATTACTTAACAGATTAGCTTAGAGTGTATATCGTTAATGAATAGAGATCTTTTCTAAAATTACTTGTTTCGAAACACCATTCGTAACGCGATGTAGGCACAGGCAGAATTGAGCATGTTTCACTTGGGAGAGCAAAGTTATGTCATGCGCATCGCTAAAAATGTATACACTGAGTTACACATGAAAACTCACCCTAATGCACGGAAAGTAAACAGCTAAATCTTCACGGTATTGCTATTTAATGTGTTAAAAGTGGCTCGCAATTAGAAACTAAATATGTATTTAGGTTTGCTGCGATAATTATTAGCCTAATTTGATTTCATTCGTTGCCATTACCTTAATTTAAGGTTTTGTAAAAAGCGAATGTTTCGATTAAAATCCACCCCTTTCTACGAATGCTAGTACTGAGCGAAGATAATTAATTTATTTGAAAACATACCGCAAAATTTCAAGCCATTTTGAATACTATTGTTTTGTTTTCATTAGAATCGGTAAATTTTATTCTAAAAATATATTAAATTATTGTTGAGAAAGCGCAGCACTAGCAGGGAACGGGATTAATTTTGAACAGACGAACCACATTCGTGATGATTCAATACATATTGATAAATCTTAAATTTAGCTGCAAATTATTTGTCTATTAAAATGATTGTTTTAAAAGTGTCACAAAAATATAAATTAGGATCACTTAAACATTTAATATGATTTTTTTTTCAAACACAGCAAATACCTCTCCCACAATCTATGGACCAATATCTGCACTTGGCTGAGATATATCAAAATTATTAAACATTTGTTAAATTTATCCAATTTATTTTAAAAAGGTTTTCTTTTTGTTTTTTCGTTTGACGATATGGTGTCTATATGATCCTTAATCAACGTTGATTTTACTATTTATGGCTTGGAAAGCAGTAAAAAATATGAAATCATTTCTAGAAAATCTGATGTGGACATCTCACGAATTCCTTGTACGCCTACTTAATTACACGGTAAAAATGTTTTATTGAATTAAAATAAATTTTGTTGATCCAATAAAGTTTGGTTGGCGCTATTTAAACAGATCAATCTTTTGGTTTTTAACAAAATTTTTGTTAAATTGACAAAATACTTCATTGAATTAATAAAAATTTTATAAATTCAACAAAAAAATTTCGTTGAAATAGAGCCAACAAAAATTTTGCTGAATCAACAAAATATTTTCTTCAGTTTATATAGAATTTTGATGCACTTCCTTTAAACTTATTAATTTATTTTAAAATGACATAAGATTGTTCAATAATATAAAGCTTTGGCAAAATGTTTTGGTCAAATACAACAGAAATTGCCAAGATGAGTTCAGTTCTAGAAATTTATTTTTGGTGTCGATATTTCACCAAAAACTCGACAATCATGCCAACAGATTTTGGGTATGGACGAAACAATGTTTGTCTTTAGACATTTAATGTATTGAAAATGTCCTTAGACCTTAATGTAATGATTTTCGGGTATACTTTGTATATAAACTACTCTGTCGATTACAATCAAAAAGGAAGGTGCACAACTAGATGTTACAAAAGTCATAAATACAAAATTTTAACATCCGCAGCCATTTTGGTTTTGATTCATGCGAGATACATAATACGTACATATGTACCTTCAGACACACAGAAACTCGTCAAGGTGAATTTAGAGACTCAAAATCTGAATACTGCAATTTTTGGCTGTACAATAAATACTTCCGTTACTTCGTATAAGAAAGTAAGAAGGACTCGGTACTAACATATTTTGTGGACTGTTTAGATGAATAACAATAAAATAATATCCATTTAAATCTGGTGAAAGCTTCGTATTTGGACCAGAGAGTAGAAATATACGGGAGAGAGCGCATCGCCAATCAAAACTCGTTGGAAATGGGAGGAAAGGATGAACCGTGTGACTTGATGGCAAGAAATTGCGCAGAGAGGCCAGATTTGTGCTTTATCGCTATATTGGGTTGCCGAAGCGTTCCCTATTCCTTATATCTGCTCTATGATATGGACTTTGTAACATTAACTTAGTAAGATAAATTTTGTAAAGTAATTCCTTAGTTTTGTGTTTTAAAGTTGATTAAATGCAATAAAGCGCTATTCTCGTTGAAGTGATTATATATTGTTTACCTGCAGTCAGTAGCGTAGCCACGTGGGTGGTTAGGCGGGTCACCTCTCCCCCCCCCCATGAAGATTTTTTTTTTCATACAAAATGTATATATTTTTCACTCATTTATCACACATCCTATATATATGTATATGCGTTGCAGTATTCTTAACCCCCACCCCCCAATGAAAAATTTCTCCCTACGACCCTGCCTGCAGTTATAATATTCTATATAATTATTTTACTATTGCTTTCACATTTAAACTTCAAGACTTATACACATACAGAATTTACATTATTTCGATCAAATACAGACAATTATTAACTTTGTTAGCTTTCTGAGACCTCTAATTTGTTTATAAGTGCGAAGTTTTTGTAAATTTGTGATTTGTTTGTTACTGAGAAGCATATGAGGCTTGTGTGCATAATCTATAGAACTGCATTTTTTTTTTCCTTTCCAATGATTGCGCTAGCAGCATATTTGTAGGCTTGACCACTACAAGGACCGGAGATTTTGGTCATTTCACTATGGAGGCATCTACTAGGCAAACCTACGTTGCCTCCTATGAGTGATCTCCAAATTTTGAGCCAATTCAAGAAGAGAGGCCTAGCACCTGGATTGGCACTCCCAGAGGTTTTGTTTGAACATAGAGGACATTGGTACCACGACGGATTTTAGGTACACCAACTCTTTTTAGCGTACTCGGTTCACAGCAAACTCGGTCGAGAGAGGATTTCACCTTCCCAAGGACGGACCAAGCACTACTACTTCACCTTCTGATGTGCTACTTCACCTTCGGTCTTCTAATGGGAACAGGGTTTAATCGACCGATCTGCTGCCGAACTCTAGAAGTAAATAAGCTGACGTATTATATAACTTTCAAATTTAAAAATTAAGTTTTCCAGGATGCGTAGAAATTATGTCCTATTTTTATCAAGGAACTGGCATATGCATTGTATCATGAATATTAAACATGTATTTTGTTTTAATGAAAATTGCATTCTTATTTAAAAATACATATTTCACTTAATGGATATTGTTTGACATACACATAAAAACAAAGAGGTCAATTCATCTAATTTTGAAGTAGAATATATAGCCTATTTTCCTGCGGTTTTTGTGACGGAATGCAAGAAATTCTATTGATTAAAGAAATGAGGTTAATATTTCGAAGAAAAGAAAAAAATATGTATTTCATACAGATATGAGGTACAACTAATTTTAAATGTGTGTTTTTGTGTTAAACGAACACTTATTCTATTACATAAAAATAATTAGATGTATCAGAAAAACATTCAAGGAAGTTTTTCCAGGAAAAAGAAACCTCATTCATTTGGATTAAAAAAAGAAATGTTTTTGATAAGGATTTACGGGAACTCATATCCTGTTCTGGTCATCGCAAACGCGTTGGATAAAATCTAGACTGCAAAATCTGACAATTGTATGTTGGAGAGCTAATCTGAGAAGTAATCAAACCAGCAGATAAAGGAAAATGCTAGTCATTGAAGCTGCCGCCTGTATAATTGATGAAAGACATGAAATTTAATATGATTGTACATCAACATTTCTTGTCGTTATTTTTACAATCAGATCTATAAAATTAAAATGAGTTTTGTGAAGAAGGCATTTTATCTGCGCCTGATAATGTTTTATTTGCTTTTAAAATTTGATAGGAACGCAAATAACGCACGTTTCGAAACGTATTTCAAATTAACTTCAAGTGTTACGAGTTTAATATTTTTCGATAGAGTCAAAAGTTCTCATTAAAAAAATGGAACAGAGTAAGATATCAGAAGTTAGATATCAGTATATAAAAAATATACAAGCAGATTTTCAAAGTCCTGCTGTGGATCAGTCAGTTGATGATCGGTTCGCAGTATAACATCGAAAACGAAGAAGTGTGAACCTTGGTGAACGCTTAGTAGGTTGAAAACCTCTCATGACTGGATTGTTGTGGGACCTTGGAACACTAAAGGGAGCTGGTGCACGTTAAATCTGTCGTGGCTAAAATGTCCTCCTTGTTGTAAAGATACCTCTGGGGTATACCAATCTAGCTGTCGGTCTCTCATCTGAAATTGCTCGGAATGGCCTAATTTTTAATCAAAGTCGGTATTCCTTCTACTGGATAAAATGGAAGTCGATCAGTTTTGCCCTTCGCCGTCCTATATAGAAGATTTGGCGCTTCTGTGCGGTTACCCAGAGCGCATTTTAAGCAGCAGCGGATTTTGAAGAAAAACCAATAAAATTTATGCTAAAAGAAAAAGTGTTTTTAAAAATTTCAAAGTACATTTTTTTAAATCATAGATGATGCAATTAAAAGGAAAAAAATCATGCATTTTCATAATAATATTCAACACGTAATGTTTGATATTCATCTGTTTAACAAAATGAAGTTTTGAATAATTTCCAGTCATACGTTTCTGTTCCTGAAAGCGTTTAAAAGTTTTCTAGTCCATGAATTTTATGTATTTTTTTACTGTGCAAAGATGATAGAATTTTTTTAATTCAATGGAACGACAGTTAACGTTCACGTATTCCCTACTACATATTAGTACTGTCCATTTTATTATAGGAGTACCTAGTAGGCGGCCAACATTACACCCAAGCAGGGTATTGAACTGGACCCAAGGTGTGATTAGAATAGAATGGTTCCTTAGCCACTGAACGACCTGGGCGGCATTGAAATTTATTGCATACAAAATAACTACAAAAGCTCATTTTAAAAAAATAAATAAACACATTTGCACTTGTTTTGATCAGTTTCCTTGGGACTGACTAAAGAGCTTTTCTTTAGCCGGTTGCAAATTCTTTTTTAATTTGATACCGAGAGTGAACATTATGCATTCATTTACATTCTGTAAATCATTTAAAAATGAAGAAAATCAGAATTTAAATGAAATATGAAAGAGTAAACTGCTGTACAAGTTTTAAAAATATGTAATTTTATAATGCACAAGACAGTTGCTTCGAAATAAAGTGTTAAATTTGTTAGATACTTTTATTTATAATTCAGAAATATTTCTCATAAAGTCATCAGCAAATTGAACTAATTATATTTAAGATATTTTTATCAGAATTAACAATTTCTAAAGGGAGTCCATATGTGTTTGTAAATCCCTAAAGATTGCAGTACGAGTCGGTATACAAATTTATTGACATAGTAAAGATTTTCTCAAATTTTTACCTTCTAATAGTAAGCAACATTTTTAGAACTGAAATCCTCACACAGAGATCCTTATTAAATCAGAATATTTCTTAAATATTTGTGATTTAAGACAGCTTGCGATTAAGTGCTTTTCTCATTCATTTATTTACATCATTTAATGAATACCATTTAGCTTCAACTATTGATATGATAATTAGATTTATACTTAACTTTTCTCATGTTAATTCATAATTATTATACTTACTTTCCTTTTTCATGAGTATTTATTGCTAATTTTTATTGAAATAACTAGCTGACCCGGCAAACGTTGTTTTGCCATATAAATTATTCCTAGGATTATTTTAGTAGAAAGAAATGACTAACTTATTGTAAGTGCGTGAGGATGTGGTATATGAGTGGAAGAGGCATGGAGCGCTGTGAACTATGCTGGAATATAAAAATAACACAATACCAAACATTTATATTTTTAATTCATTGTAATTTATTCTTTACATTTATATATATCGCTAATTACAATAATTTTACTAAAAAATAATATCAATCCTTTAACGGAATAGAGTGAACAATATTTTTAGCTAACACAAACAAACTGCATGGTTTGCCCACTCGAAATCATGCCACGTATAATTGTCTGTGTGAAAAAATGGCGTGCTCAAATCTAAGCCACAAACAAACATAGTTTGGCCTTGAGACTTATTCATAGTCATTCCATAAAAAATTTTGTCCAAAAAAAATAATAATAAAAAGATGAAAATCTGAAACATTTTCAGATTTTAAATACGCACTATAGCGCTATATATTAAAATGGTATCATAATTTATGCGTCGTCCCTATTTTTCTCTCATATTCCATTAAGTTGGAAAGTGTATATTATTCATAACTGTGCTGTATTTTTTTTTCTTGTTTCGTAAAACCCATCTTTGGAATCGAAATCTATCTTAAAATCGTCTACTAAAACTATTTTACAATATTCGCCAAGTATATTACAACTACACTTCATCGTTCTATATATTGTTTCGAATGCGCATCATAATACATGCGTATACCATGTATGTCTTTCTTGGGTTGATTCCTACTTTAACGCCTCGACTCTCGCCAAGGTGGCGATTATTATTAAACATATGCAGTTACAATGACAATTTTTTGCATTTATGTGGCAATTATAATTTAGAATTAAAATGGCGATTTGGAACAACATGTAAGCACAGCATGCCGTTACATTTTTATTTATTTTGGATTGCCAATTAATGTAGTTGTAATAATAAAGTGTCTTCAAATTCCTTAACTGGTGCGTTTATCGCTAATTTGTTTACTTTAGTTTTCATCTAGTTCTTTTGGGAGCGCCAAAACGGTACGTACGTATTATGCCGGCGGTCACTTCCGCCAAACTACTTTTTCGTCAAATTTGCTGGCAAACTATTGCCAATCGTAATCCAAACCATCAACAATTTCATGTGCCCGGCATTTATCTTGATGAAAATTGCTTGTCTTAGAGGACCGCCGGGATAATACTTAAGTACCGTTGAAACTTGTGCATTACTCCCAGAGACCCATGACTGCAAAGCTCGCCAAAGTACGGGGATTTTTTAGGTTGGTGAGAGTGGGGGGCGTTAAAATAGGAATCAACTCTTTCTTGTACCATAAAACACATCTTTGGAATCGGAATCTACCTTAAAATCGCCTATTGAAACTGTTTTACAATCTTCGCCAGGCATATTCCTCCTATAGGCATATTCCAACTATGCCGCAAAGACATGAAATGGGAATTATAATCCATGAGTGTACAGTGTTTTCCTTTCTTGTTCCACAAAGCACTTCTTCAGAATAGAAATCAATATTAAAATCGCCTAATAAAACTGTGTTACAATATACGCCAGGCGTTTTCTAACTATACTCGAAATATATTTATAATAAATTGTCACGTTTTGGCTCCCCATTTAGCGATCCATTATCAAAAATTGCAAATCCTTGTGCGACTTTCAACATTTTATTAACGCCCCCCCCCCTCTCCACGTTATCTGGCAAACACATTTGAAAAGGGACTCGATGCGCTAATGCCTAGACAAAAATCCTGATTGAACTTATTAGCACTCTGATGCTAAAAATTTTGAGGTGGACCGCCCTTGTGACTTAGGGGTATGAGACAAAATCATATTCGCAGACCTAACGAATATACATATAAAATTTGGTTAAAATCGGTTGAGCCGTTTTGGAGGAGTATGGTAACTAACACTGTTATTTATCAGATATACCCGATATGAGTTCAATCGAATGTACCGTTTAAACGCTAGAGCACTTTCAAGAATTTCCCCCCCCATAAGCCATAATGTAAAAGAAATCTTTGTAGTAGCCCAGTAGAAAAACTATAAGTTCTATACACATCAAAATCAATGTCGGTCTTACGATGGTGGTTTATAACATATATACCCAATTTGAGCTCAATCGAATGCCCCGTTTAGGAGCTATCGTGTTCACTCACACACACACACACACACACACGCACACACACACACACACACACACACACACACACACACACACACACACAAATACAAACATACATCTCGTAAAAATAGCATAAATGAATTCAGAAGACCTCAAAACGTGTTAATATATCAAAATCTCGAAGTCGAATTTTTTCATGATTACAATACTTTCCTTACAGGGTACATGTTCGGAAAGAAAAAAGGATGAAAATCTGAAACACTTTCAGGTTTTAAATACACACTATAGTGCTATATATTAAAATCGTATCATTAGTTATACGTTGTCCCTATTTTTCTTACTTATTCCATTAAGTTTCAAAAGTGTATCATTATTCATGACTGTGCTGTATTTTTCTTGCTTGTTTCGTAAAACCCATCTTTGGAATCGAAATCTATCTTAAAATCGCCTACTAAAACTATTTTACAATCTTCGCCAAGTATATTACAAATATACTTCATCGTTTTATATATTGTTTCGAATGTGCATCATAATCCATGAATGTACCGGTTTGTCTTTCTTGGGTTGATTCCTACGTTAACGCCTCGACTCTCGCCAAGGTGGCGATCATTAAACATATGCAGTTACCATGACGATTTTTTTGCATTAATGTGGCAATCGTAATTTAGAAATAAAATGGCGATTTGGAACAACATGTAAGTAAAGCATGTCGTTACATTTTTATTTATTTTTGATTGCCAATTAATGTAGTTTTAATAATTAAGTGTCTTCAGATTCCTTAACTGGTGCGTTTATCGCTAGTTTGTTTACTTTAGTTTTTATCTGGTTCTTTTGGGAGCGTTGAAACTTACTTACCGTAACTAACCTAAATTGATACTTACCGTATCGTACAATCGTATTCCAAACCATCAACAATTTCATGTGCCCGTCATTTATCTTGGTGAAAAATTGCTTGTCTTGCCGGACCGCCGGGATAATACGTAAGTACCGTTAAATCTTGTGCATAACTCCCAGAGACCCATGACTGCAAAGCTCGCCAAAGTACGGGGATTTTTTAGGTTGGCGAGAGTGGGGATGTTAAAATAGGAATCAACTCTTTCTTGTACCATAAAACGCATCTTTGGAATCGAAATCTATCTTAAAATCCCCTACTGAGATTGTTTTACAATCTTCGCCAGGCATATTCTTCCTGTAGGCATATTCCAACTATACCGCAAAGACATTTTAAATGCTGTTTGGAATGGGCATCATAATCCAGGAGTGTACCGTGTTTTCCTTTCTTGTTCCACAGAGAACTTCTTCGGAATAGAAATCTATATTAAAATCGCCTAATAAAACTCTTTTACAATATACGCCAGGCGTTTTCTAACTATACGCGAAATATATTTATAAAAAATTGTCGCGTTTTGGCACCACATTTAGCGATCAATTATCAAAAATTGCAAACCTTGTGCGACTTTCAACATTTTATTAACTTCCCCCCCCCCTCTCCACATTATCTGGCAAACACATTTGAAAAGTGACTCGACACGCTAATGTCTACACAGAAATCTTGATTGAAATGAATAGCACTCGGGGGCTAAACATTTTGGGGTGGACCGCCCTTATGACTTAGGGGTATGAGACATAGTTAAAAACCTATTCTATGACCTAACGAATATACATAGAAAATTTCATTAAAATTGGTCGAGTGGTTTCGGAGGAGTTAAGTGACTAACACTGGGACTGGAGAATTTTATATATTAGAGATATCGTATACAATGTTTAGGGTGATACTAATTAACTTTACTTCTTTCTGCTAAACAATGGAAAAGTGGAGTGATGCTTATCCCTGGAGACGTATCGTGCTTCACTAAATTGAAGCATAATTTATCCTTTCAAAAGTAAAATGTTCCTCTTGTGTTCACAAGATACAGCGTAAAATATTATTTCAAGACAAATGAGCAAATAGTATGTATTTTCCTAATATTCTATATTTCATAATGTTAATAGAAGGTGGAGGAAAATCATCACCAATAACACCCTTAATAAATATCAGTGGCAACAGCGTAGACATTTACTATTGCAGCATGGGACGCAACGACGTAGATGCTGTTAGTTCTGAAGATGTCTGGACAGATGCGTTAGTACGTAATGTGCAAGCCGGTTCCAGCGAGGGGGCCATGGGGGCTACAGCCTACCCCTCCAAACTTTTTGGTTTAGAACTTAAGATTGGCAAACTTCCCGATTCTAGACGTTTAATTTGTAATTTTGAGCAATTTATTGGCTATCTAAAAAGTTCAATGGCCCCCTCCGAAAGTTCAGCCTGGAGCCGCCTTTGGCTGCGATCAACATTTTGACCCGCTTCAACGTTCACGAAATTGATTTCTTATTACTGTAAAGCACCGTCTATACATTTATCGTTTATTACAACTTTTACATTTATACGTCGTTTTCATGAGGTCCTGGTTCATTCCTATATATTTTAATGCAAATATTGAGAAAATTCGAACCAGGTTCTATCAATCACTTTCTAGTAGCAGGTTCGATAGAAGATCAATCACACCGGTTTCAGTTTTTGCACGAAAACTAGTGACACGAGTTGATGAGTTTACGACTGCGAGGTGTGAATGAAATGAGCTGATCGTCATCACCCGACAGCGGGCTTGTGAATTTAAAAACAATTATTCATAGCTGGAGATAAAATCTTTTGGCCCACGGTGTAAGAAAATCACCATTTAATCAGTTTAAGCACATAATTCTACTTGTTCTAAGTCACTCTGGGCGTGTTTCTATACTTATGAACTCCTTGCAGCTGTTTCCATGAATAAACTGGAACAGTGATTACTGTGAAACAGTGAAACTGTGATTAGTGTCTTAATTTCTGTTGACTTTAAAAATGACTTCCGTTTATTCAGTTATGTTGCCTACGTTATGAATTTGTTTATCATGAAACGTCCAATCAGAACGAAAGGAATTTTAAGCAATCGAAAACCCTCTTGTCTCTGTTGTTTTAGTTTTTCAACTACCTCCATTCAGTTGACTTTAAGATTTAATGCCAAACGGTTTGAGATTAAAAAACGAACGTCTAAGAACACCTAAAACTATAAACTTGCAGCATGAGTGGCACTGGCGGCGTGTTTACAAATGCGCCCTTTGAGAAAGGTGTTTGTCTCTAAGAATAATATTGTTCTTGAAAGCTTAAAGAGCCATAGATCTCGATAAATTCTCTCAGAGAAACTTAGTATGGTCTTGAAGGAGGATATAAAATACAATCCATCGAAAGATTTTTCGGTATGTAAAGAAATTGATTTCTTATTACTGTAAAGCACCGTCTATACATTTCTCGTTTATTACAACTTTTACATTTATACGTCGTTTTCATGAGGTCCTGGTTCATTCCTATATATTTTAATGCAAAAATGCTTCGTTTATATGTCACCAATATCGGTTATAGTATATCGTTTTAAACTTTCCTTAACTTCAAAACTTTTCTGTCTCAGTTGTTAATCCCTGTTTAGGGAGAAACGTTTTTGTCATAAATAACTTTTTAGTCGCCAAATAAAGGATGTCTGGAGGCTTGTACCTTTAACGACCTTCTTTTAAACGCGCAGTTGACAGTATTAAAAAGTTTAGAACATTGTTTTTTCCCTCGTGTTCTGACAAGCATTCATTAACTAAATTCAATCTATAATGCTCCATGGGCGCCGGCAGCATAGGGCAAGGGGAGGGGGGCAATGCCCCTCCTGGATTTTCGTATGCAGTGTTTTCCCTTGCTTTTTTGCTCTCGGCAGACTTCGTGCCGATTACAATCGACCGTAATCGGTGATTAAAATAATCTTTAAAAAATGCTATGACAAAATTGTATTATTATAGAATTCTTTTGATAGTTGATTTCTCTAACATCAAGATTACTGTTATTTTACTAAATTAACATTCACTAGTCACAATCTTTTTGGAAATTGTTGGTAATCGTAATCGTAATCCATATCATTTCCTGTAATCGATTACAGATGATCGTGTAATCGCACGAAGTCTAAGTAGTCTTTGCCCCCCTCGCCCCCTAGGAAATATTCTGCCGGCGCCCATGTAATGCTCTAATTAATAATGAAAGGCAGCACATCAGGTGACTATAAATGCTTTATTAAATTCAAGTTCTGTACAATTTGTTTCACATTTGAGATTTAAAAAAAATCTAGCTGTTTCTAGTGTAAAAACTAATAAGCTGTAATTTAATAGTATACTTCAAAATACTTAAAATTATATTTACATAAATCTGAGTTAGTAGTGTTAAACCTGTAATAATCAAAGCTGTTTAGTAATGTTTCATTTATACGTCGTTTTAGACTGGTTCCTTGAAGGACGTATAAACGGTGCTTTATTGTATTACACATGCCAGCGGTTCCCAACCGGTAGGGCTCGTCCTCTTGGGGGGGGGGGCGCTGAGCGTTTTCAGTGGGCGGGTGAAAATAGCAAAGAACATGTGATAATGCATGTTTTTAAAAATTATCTTAGATATGATTTTGGAGTAAAAATAACAATTATTTCCGCTTAAAATGCTTATTCAAACTTTAAGGATATCATTATTTTGTAGTAAAGGCTACTGAATATTCATTTTTGAATATAAAAACTATATATATGTATGCTGTGAAACAGTGGCGGCCCGTGGTCAAAACTGTTAGTGCAGCCGGAAGCATATGACGCCCCCCCTCCCTTTCTCCGGACAGGAATGGAAAATCTTTGTTATTGAATTCAAAAGCTGGCGGCTCACCGAGGAAAAAAAAAAAAGAAATTGCATAAAAAATGTAAGAGATCCTATTTTACTTCCATAAAATGGACATAAATTTCAACTAGCCGCTCTTATCCTCAAAATTGCATTAATCCATGTCTGATTCGAAGTTTCCTTAGAATTTTCTTTTGAGATTTAACTTGAGAAGAAAGGGGGGGGGGGGAAAAGAAAACTTACTTATTTTTTTATAAGTCAAATCAATCCTCGTTTCTTTTAAACTTACGAATCGGTCAGTGATGCCCTCATAAAAAGGCGTCGTTTTAATTCAGATATCAATAAATTTAAAAGCTCTTTAAAATTTCCCATGTTTAAAGAATTTTCTCGCTCGCCATGTCCTCTAAATGCCAGTTCTTGCTTACTTAAAAACAATACTGCTTTGATGGGTAATTGTCCATTCATAAGCGTCTATTCAGGCTTACCTTCTTGATAAATATAGCAATATAAAGTCGAGAGTTTGCCGAACATATATTCTCCTTACCCCCTCCCTCACTTCTCGAGCCAATCAGTGAGTCGAATTCAAAAGTGCTGCCGACGCTTGAAAATCTTTCATGAGCTGAGTCTTAGCTGCGTTACTCCCATTATAGCCTATGCCGGAGGGACTGCTTACATAATCGTTGTCATGGTAATGGTGCTGCCAATTTTCTTCTCGGCGCTCTGGGCTGAACCAAAGATTTTCCCAATTGAATTGTGGGAAGATTAAAGTGCTTTTTTTCTGAATGAGCGATCCGGCCACAATACGTTTTGAGATTTTTTTAATTTACCGTAGAAATTCCATAATTCTAATCTGAATTTAGGAAAATTATTAGAATAAATTATTTTAAAGTATGTGCTGATAATTTCAAGTGCAGCCAGGCTGTACTTGCTGTATCCCACGATCCGCCACTGCTGTGAAATGTGGGAAGGGTGGTGCAATCGTAATTTATCCTTTGTTGGGTGAGTGGGTAAAATGCTTAAAGGTACGGAACCGCTGATTTATGCTATGTACGTGCATTGTAAATTTATTTCATTTTGATTTACCGAAACACAAGATTTTACATTAATTGCGAAATTTTGTTCTTCACGAAAGGTGTGTAGTGTACAGTAAATGTGTAAAGAATCGCAGTAAAACGTTCTAAACTTTTTTATCTCTTTTTACTTCACCTAAGATATCTGTAGGGAGAGCGTGTGGCGACAGCTGGGTTTGAACCCAGGGACTTATAGGTGGTAGAATGAGGCGCAATCCGGCTTGGCCAAAAGGTACCCATTCGACCGGCCTACAATTGCCGAGTGTTGTGTGCGCTTAGGTGATCTCGTGCCGCCACCTTACTCCCCCCCCCTACATTGAGAGTCAGTCGGAGGCTGACGAACGATGTTCCAAGCGTTATGGAACGCTGCCACTCGTTGCGGACTTTGAAACAGCCGATCGAAAGATGGAAAAGGTCGGTGCTGGCGCCATCTGTCGCTATTGGCGAGGAGAATGCGTGACAGTTGTCGGGGTCATCAATGTAGGGAGAGCGTGTGGCGACAGCTGGGTTTGAACTTGTGGGTGGTAGATTGTGACTGTGTGTGATTATGGCAACGCTACACTAAGGCGATCTACCAAGGGGGGTGCCTTGGTAGGAGGACTTTCTAAGGGGTTCTAACCCGTATTTACGTTACATCTGGAGAAAACCTACCAAAACTCCAGATCGTTAGATCGACAGCCGAACGATGGGACCCGAACCCGGGATCTTCACACTTCGGCCATCTACCATTTTCAGTGGCATTACCACTGTGCCATGGTAAGGCTATGGGTGGTAGAATGAGGCGCAATCCTGCTTGGTCAAAAGGTACCCATTCGACCGGCCTTAAATAATGCCGGGTGCTGTGTGCGCGGAGGTGATCTCGTGCCGCCACAGAACTAAACTTTTTTCACTAAAAACCACATGTGTACCAGGAATTAATTCAGGTTTTAAAGAAAGTTTTTGATTATTAAAAGGTTCGCTAAGGCTATTCCTTTTTATAAGACTATAGGCGTCACAGGACTTTAGACAAGCTTTAAAAGCAAATCAGTGATGTTAAACACCGCAAAAAATTAATCACAACTTCGACAAATGTCCCGTGCATTTATAATAACAGTAAACCTATATATCTCCATGTAATTGTTAGAAAAGAAATTCTTAAATACAAAATTAGCCTTCAAAAATGGGCCATAGCTTATCTGTTCAGGGAAATACTGTAAAATTCAGATTTTTAATTTACTAATCTTTCAAAACTCTTTCAAAACTCTTAACTCTTTCAAAACTCTCTATCATATTTACTTAATGTTGAAAGATTCTCTAAAAGAGACCAGACAACCCTCTAAAAGCGACCGGACCGGGTGTCCTGTAGAAAATTTTCTAACATTTTTCCGAAAGTAAAGCAAACAAAAAACCACATTCCAAACCAGTGGCAGGTCATTCCATGGTGACGGGTGTGACATTGACTCATTTCAAGGTGTTATATATTTTTTTTTAATGCAGAATTTATTAAGTAATCCTTTCAAAAAAAATTAGTATAATATATTAGCATCTTGCTTATGATTCTAAAGTAGTAGCAAGATTTTTGTACTGTTCAATTTTCTTAAATAATTTTTTTTAATTGTGTGACGGGTGTGAGTTTCGTGACATGACTTTTCGCTGGCATCTATATTTATAAAAATACCTGTGAATTTTATTATAGCAAATACTTTATTTCTTTTTAGTTGTTCATAGCAATCAACTAAACAAAATAATATAATTTTCAAAATAAATTTCACTTATTTAAACGGAAAAAAAAATTAAAATTTCATGTGACGGATGTGACATCTTGCAAATGTTTTCATAATTAGACACTTAAGCATCTGAAATAAAATGTAAAATCGAATACAGTAACACTTTTTTATTTTAAAAAAAGATATTTAACCAAGGACAGATATTCATGTCAAAATTTATAATAATAGCCTCTATTATTAACAAAGGATGTTTATAGAACTTACATTATCGCGGATTGATTTTTCACAGATGCCTTCTGTTTCTGGCCATTACCAAACAGGGCCGCTTACATGCATATATTTCAAAGTAATTTTAAAATTGTTTTGCTTCTTGATTTTTACTGCTGTTAGCAACAGCTAATGAAGGCAAAATGAAATTCCCTACCAAAAGATCTTTTTATTTAATTTCCCTTTGAGCATTAATACACATTTCTTCACAATTTTCTTCGGAGTCGATCATTCCTTCATTTTGAGGAAGAACTATTACTTTTTTTCTAATGTTGATCTTTAGTTTCTCCCCATTAAAAGGCAATTCAACGAATTTTTTTTGTTTTTTTAACATTTTAAGAACAAGTTTTGCACATTTGGATTAATGTTAGGAAAACATTAAAATCGTAACAGTGTATTTACTGAGAAATAATATTTAAAAGAAAAAAAATAGAAAAATTAACCCTTTCTTTTACTCTTTGAAAGACTACAAAAATCTTTGAATAAAGGTTTTCAAGATTTTTGACTCATCACTCAGTGTTAATAAAAATGATTTTCATAAGAGCACTGGCAGAAAAAATTAATAACTGTTGAAATAGGTTACAGTTATCGCATTGTTCTCCTAACCCGTGTGCATTTACAGCTAAGAAATAAAGATTGCCAAAACGTATGGGTACATTAGTCCATACATATATTTACAGAAACATTAGTTTGGAATATTCACTTTTATATTTAATTTAGAAATACATTGCAATTTTCGGAAACATTAAATGAAAACTTATTCAATTTGTCACACCCGTCACTATAAAATTTGGCTATTGAAAAAAGATTTTTTCTATTTAACATTTTATACTTACTTTGGTTAATTATAAGTTCATTCATAGAAAACTTCAAGTTTCTGAAATAAAGGGTTTGTTGTGTATACAATTATAAGCATCTTTTACATGACGGGTGTGACAGGAAGATTTATTTATTTTTAATTAATAATGCATATGTTTAACCTTGTTTTTTTAAGCAATATTGGACTACATATGCTAATTTGTATTACCTACACACAATATTTACACTCGCAATTTAAAGAGACTGTTTGAATATTATTTCTGTGTAAATGCAAATACCATGTTTTTCGAGCTTAATGATTACCAGATTTCTTCAATGTCAAAGGTCAAATAGAAATTTCTAGAATTCTGTTATTTTTAAAGATTATTTTTTGAAATTCCTATTCTACATATTCATAGGTTTAATTTGATAGGCCACAAGATGTTATACAATAAATCTGAAAATTTGGCATTTTTGTCCCCTTTTACATGTAATGGCCCTCTCTCTACTGTAAATCGACAGCAGGTGCAAGTACACGTACACATCACGTAAAAATCTTGTAGGTTAGAGAAAACATATCCAAGAAACAAGTGTTTTTACAATTGGAGGAACGTGTTGATGTGATCAAGTCACACGAAAAAGGAAATTTAAAGAGGAAGTTGGCGGTTACTTTTGGTTGTAGGGGGGAAATCAGAATGAAAATAGATTTTACTATGGTAATAGAATACATGGACAATTTAAAGATAAATGCTCGTTTTTCAGATGTAAAAAATAAAACAGAGAAATGTACTCTTGGAGACAAAAAAAAAAAAGGAATGAAACAATCCTAAATTTCTAAATATTTTATGAAAATGTAAGTTTTAAAAATATGTTCAGTATAATCAGTGATGTATTAGTTTGCAGTTTCATAACTAACAAAACAATTTTTTATGCTATCAAATGTTTACCCTACTTTAAGCGACCACCTCCCTTAACAACCGATTTTTCGCGGAACAGCAGACGGCCGCTCCCAAGAAGTTTTACTTTATATCGGAGTTGTAAGTGACTGATTTTTTTTTTTCTAAAAAGCTGAATTTTTGCTAAAATTACGTTTTTGTTGAATTAAGAGGTACAGCCAAGGAATTTCAGATTCACCAAACCATCCAATATTCTCTTCGAAACTTGCTAACCTGTGCTACTATAAAATATTTGTAAACTTAAGAACAAAAAGTGCCTTGCATTTCTCGAAACATAAAAATAAGGATAAAGGAAGGATTTTCTTGGAACGATTGAGATTTTCAACAATTAGCAGCACTGCGGAAATCGGACACTTGTGCGATTTCCGCACAGGCCTCATAAATCTAAGGGTCCTCAAAATTCAGTAATTTTTTATCAAACTTTTTTTCAGGTTATAAATTTGTGAATAACAAATTTATAATATTTAGTACAGTTATTTCTGATATTTTTAGAGGCCATAAGTAAAAAATATATGGTTGTGGTGGGTGGTCTCATCTGTGTCTGTCTGTTTTCTGCAGACCGATTTCCTCCTGGTCAGTGGCCCCACAATAAGCGATGACCCTATGCTCATGTGCCGCAAACTCTTCAGTCAAGCGCAAAATGAGACTATAGGGAAAAACAGCAAAACTTCAGTTTTTTTCATTTTTCAAAAGGCAGGAACTTGGTTCGTAAAACCAGGGCACGGCCTCTCCTATAGTACAAAGGAATTACAAAATTTTTTTTTTTTTTCCGCACGTGGAAATTACTAGATTTTTGTAAACATTTTTACTGCAATCTGAGCAGGGTGTAAAAAAAAAATCATGATTTTTTTCAAAAATAAATAAAATAAAAAATCGAATTTTTTTATTTAAATCGGATTTTTTAAATGAAGTCACATTTATTAGATAAGATTAAAAAAATAAGTTTAACTGCTTCATATAAAGTGCAGGGTTGGTAATTTTGCCAGGATACGCAAAATCTGGAAACCAGGGCTAAAATGGGGGGGGGGGGACCTGCAAAAATAGAAAAAAAAATATTGTTCTTAAACAATGTGTAGTAAGGTCTACAATTTAATAAAGCATTAAATAGCAAAAATAATCTGAAGTATCTTTTCACCAAATTTCAGTAAGATACATCAATACTGAATGCGCATGGAACATTTTTTGATAATATCATTAATTAGCATGTTTTAATTAATTTCTTAATTAACTCTGAAGTTAACTTTGATTTAGTATTTTTACTAGTCGAATAGCACCATGTCAATATACAAAATTTTACAGCAATTGGCAAATAAATACAGAAAAAAATAATTATGGTCCATTGTCGTCTTAAGCAGTTTCCGTTTCATACAGGTTAACATACATTGAAAAACATTAATCGCCGCTGGGCTAAATTTTTTTTCCAATTAAGACAGGTTTCAGTTTCATGCAGGGTCCGTTTTAGACAGGTTTTACTGTAGTAGGATGATTTAGGATACGCTTTAAAGAATAACTTCCCATAGAACGCAATGTTTGGGAATATTTTGAGTGCTCCTGTAGAAAAACTATAAATGCTACAAATACCATTTTCAATAGGGCACATGGTACAGTAGATAAGAGTAAAATATATAAATTTCGTAGAAATCGATGCATATTTACGGAAATTAGAGCACGGACGAACATTTTATTTTGGCGTAAAATAGGCGTAATTCTAACTCATGTTTGTAAATTTCACGCGATTCTAGATACTTGGAAACGCTTTGTTGCAAAGGAATGAATGATTTTATGCCAAATCTGGCAACCATTCGGTTTATTTTTTCAGTTTTTTATTAATATCTTCTAAAATAATTCGATTTTCGAAATTTAAATCAGCTTAGCGGGTTCCTCGGAATTTTTCGAATCTGTGGGCACCTTAGTCGAAACTCAAATCCCTCGGTTTAGGAGGAGATAGGTCCATAAGCTTTGACAGCGGCCTTTACTTTTTTTTAGAATAGAGGGATACATTATCACTTGCACTTTGTCTATTTATCTTGCGCCCCTAGGAGTTGAGCTGTTTATTAGCTAGCCTTTTCGCGCATACTTTTTTTTTTTAATCCAGTTATTCTAATTTGCTTAGACTTGTACAGTTAACGATAACACAGAGAACTACATGATGGTCAGAGATCCACTGCTGTTTTTCTTTTTTCTTTAACACTTTCCAATTAGGTTGAAAAGTGTTGTTTTCGGTTTGTCTGTCCGGCCGTCCGTTCGTGCTCTAACTCTCGCAAACATGCATAGATTTCTACGAAATATGTATATATTATTCCTAAGAACTGTACCATGTACCCAAGGGCGGATTAAAGGGGGGGGGGGGCGGCCGAGAAAAAAGAAATTAATGTAAAAGATCCTATTTTACTTCCATAAAATGGATGTACATGCCAATCTTTTAACTAACCGTGAACTTATCTTGAATATTTGCAACCCCGAAGCGATCACATATTTCGCCGTGCTAATTGCACCAATGCGCCAAAAATTAAGTATACAATACGTATATGGAGACGTGCTTTAATGCTAATGGCAAGCATAGGAGAAATATAATTATGGATTATACATACTACGAGTACATCGGCGAAGAATGCACAGAAAATGAAAAGTCGCCATTTGTGACAATTTTCAAGCTGTTCTTAAACTGCTACTATGCATAATTAACTCCAGATATTTTATCTTGTCAGATACTCAATATATGGCAATTAAGAAATTATCAAAATTGTGGCAAATACTCAAGCTGAGCAGAGCCTATTCAGCATTACAAATTTTCATTTTAATTATTTTGCATTTTCAAGATATTCTGACTGATTAGCATTTAAGAACACATTCGTCTGCACTTCTTATCGAAATAAATTGGGGTAAAAAAGCGTTTTTAAATCAGTTACAATTAATTATTTTGCTTTTAAAAAACGTAACATCTGTAATCCAATTGCTCTTATTTGCTTATTAATACTAAAATTTTAATAATGAAAGTTAGCGCTCATAAAAAGGACGTCACCCTCACTTGCAACCCTCGACAAAAGAAATTGTGATTAGGTGTGATTGAGGCAAACTTCCGCGAGGAGTATCTGTTTCAGATGAGGGATGCCTTGTTAGGAGGACTTTCTAAGGGGTTCTAACGCGTATTCGCGTTACATCTGGAAAAAACCTTGACAAAAGAAAGAAAAACGGATAAGATTGCACTATATATAAAAGATTCCCATTGTATAACAGTCGTGTTCGGCGCATCTTGGCTTTAAATATAAGGCGAGAAACGAAGAAATTTCGAGAAATCGCATTAAACGTTGAATAAAAAATTTTCTAATTCGAATTTCCAAAATCGCTTCGAGGTATGTCGGGACCCGTCCTGGCAAATACCCTTTCAAAATTTGGTAGGCCTACGATCACCCATCTCGGAGCTACGCGATCGACCAACATTTTACACTTTATCTTATTTATAACTAGCCACCTCCGGCGATCAGTTGGTTCGCCATCTTAATAAATCTTGTTCGGAAAGAATCCTGTTCCTCACAGTCTTCGTTGGCACTGAAATCTCTCAGATTCTGAATGGAATTTAAAATTAAGATGGTTACAAACAGGAGCGGCCGTATGGTAAGTGTCGCCCCCTGCTAATATAAAAGACGCCCCCTTTTATGCTCTACTTAGTTTTTGTGTTCGAAATGACGCCCCTTCGAAGCCGGCGCCCAGATGCGATGCTTACTCTTTCGGGCCGCCCCTGGTTGCAAACATAAGATGGTTAAACGATAAAAACCTACAAAAAGAAACAAATTATTTTCGTCCTATCTGTCAGGCTTGGGGCTGCGAACGCCTAGTTTCACCCCTCTACACCGCATTTTTATTATTCTGCTCAGAAGAGAAGAGGAGAAGAGAAGAGAAGGTACTAATCGGACCACACGGGTGCCGATGTTACGCCATAAGTTAAACACGCTACGTACGATAATGATGTGTTAAATTAATACGTAATCTATAAGTTTTTCTAACGAGAACCCTGTTGTAAATAATGTATATATAGTTTGTCGGTGTAAATAAATTATATTAGTGTAGTAAAAGGGAGTGTTAAATCAAGCTACCTACAACACAATCCGGCGACGTAAGCAAAGAACCCCGCCGCGACAACTGGTGTCAGTAAGTGGACTGTTGTAGATAAGTGGCTATTTTTCCCTTCCCCAACCATAACAGAAGAAGCTTTAAGGTAAGAAGATTTTACTTTTTCAATCATGACGGAACAAGAAAACAAAATTGAGCTCTCTAAACATAAAAAGGAACGAAAAGCCATAAGAAGTTCCGTAACTAAAATAATTTCTTCTATTGAAAAATATATTACGGATGATGATATAGTAAATGTCGAAGAACAGCTGGAATTATTAAAAATAAAATATGAGAATCTTAAAATTCTAAACGGCAAAATTTATAGAATTATTAATGAAGATGAAATTGAAGCAGAAATCGAAACTGCCCAAGATTACGAAGACAAGATAATAATGTGGAGCCATCGTGGCCAAAAGTTTATAAAATCACAAAATTTAGTAAACACTAATTCTAATCCCAGCTCTTCTTCTGAGTCAGTTGTAAATGAAACACGAAGAATCACTCCAGAATGCAACGTTAAATTGCCCAAAATCGCAATGAACAAATACTTTGGTAGTCCCCATGAGTGGCAAAATTTTTATAACTCATTTTGTACATCTATTGATAAAAATCCTAACATATCAAAAATTGATAAATTTAATTACCTAATAAGCTTGCTTGGAGGCGATGCTCTGAACGTTGTAGAAGGATTTTCGCTGACGCCCGAGAACTACGATGAGGCCCTCAAATTATTAAAAGAAAGGTTTGGTCGGAAAGACCTACTCATTAACGCCCACATGCAAAAGCTTCTTAACTTACAAGCAGTAAGAAGTTCAAATGACCTAAACGCCTTAAGAAAACTGTATGATATGTGCAACATTCAAATTCGATCCCTAAATTCCTTAGATATCAAAACCGAAACATTTGGTAATTTGCTGTGTCCGTTATTAATGAAGTGCATTCCAAAAGACATCGCCCTCGATTATTCCAGAAAAAAGAATTCAGACGACAATTTTAACGTAGAGCATTTGATGACCTTTTTGAAATCCGAAGTGGAAAGCCGCGAAAGGATGCAATCTTTAACTTATTCTGGTTCTGAAACCGCAAACAAAATAAAGGAAAAAACGCATTGGAAGAATGATAGCAATAAATTTAACGGTCTCCCCCTCCCATCTAACATTCAGAGTTCGCGCCCGGAAAAAGTAAACAAAGTCGGACTCGCTGTAAGCCCCCAAAGGTGCCTCTTCTGCGGCCAGGGAACGCATAATGAAGAGAATTGCGTTTTGACGCCTGACGAAAGGAAGCAAGCGTTAATTAAGGAGAATAGATGCTTTTTATGTTATTTAAGATCTCGTAAAACACGTGACTGCTACTCGAAGAAGCGTTGTGATTTCTGTAAATCGCGTTTTCACGGAACACTGCTGCACTCAGAAAGTCAGGATCGAAGTAATAATAAAAAGGAAAATGTTTTGACCGCTCGCATTTCTTCTGACAAATGTTTTAACGTTACGCAAGGAGATGGTAATAAAAAGAGTTATGTCGATGCTTTACAGACAATAGATTTGAGAATAGATAACAACTACTTAATTGGAGTTTTGGATACAGGCACGCAAATATCGGTAGTTAGAAGTAGCCTGGTCCCAGAAAAGTATAAAACACCTCATGGTAGTGTAATGTTGACCTGTGCGTTCGGGCAGAGTTTAAAAGCCCCATTAATTAATCTACCCCTAACGAAAGTCGAAGATGATTTAAAGTTCAAGGAACCTGTTTATATAACTTGTGCTATGGTACCTACTTTATCGAATGATATGTTGTTGTCCTTGAGTGCATTAAGTGAATTAAACTGTAATATAAGGGAATTGAATTTAATTGGTAATGAAAATGAGAGTGATGAGCCACAGAATAACGAAGTAAAGTGCGACGTGTTGAATAAACATAATGATGGGTGTGATTTAATGCACGATAGTGATTTAAATTTATACATGCTGTACGAAAACGAAAGTGCGTTTTTAAGTAATTTTAAAGTTAGCGATGTACCTAAGGATGACAATATGATCCAAAATATTGGTAAGGAAATTGCAGAGTGTGACGCAGTCATGTCTAAAGATAACATTACGAATAATTCTAAATGTATCGGTAATTCAAATGAAATATCAGACTCCGAAAAATTTCGAAACGAGCAAAGAGTTGACGACAGTTTAACTTCGTGTTGGCGAGATGCTCAGAAAGGAAGTAACCGGTTTTACGTGGTTGACAACTTTTTGTACCACAGAGACAAAATTTTAGGTGAAAGTGTTGACCAGTTAGTAGTTCCAACTTCCCGTAGGAAAGAGCTGTTAAGGCTCGCTCACTCTAGTTTATGGGGTGGTCACCTAAGAAAAAAGAAAACGGCTGAACGATTGAGGTATTCTTTTTATTGGCCCACTATGAAAAAAGACATTGACGAATTTTGTAGTTCGTGTACATCCTGTCAATTGCAACCTAAAAAACGACCATTTGACGAAGTTCCAATAACGCCAGTCTCACGTCCCGATGAACCACTTCAAATAATTAATGTAGACTTAATAGGTCCCATAGAATCGAACAGTCGAGGTTATAAGCATGTCCTATGTGCTATGGACCAGTGCACTAGATGGCCAGAGACTGTTCCGATAAAGACGTTAACGGAAAAATCGACTTGCGACGCTTTGCTTCAAATTTTCACGAGAACAGGGATACCCAAGATAGTTGCTACGGATCAAGGAAGTAACTTCACTTCCGCTCTGACCAGAGAATTTCTGAAGAGACTTGGTTCCTCTCCTAGGTTCTCAACGCCTGGTCACCCAAGTTCTAACGGCCTAGTTGAGCGCTTTAATGCCGTTTTGAAAGGAATGATACATCATTCTATGAGAGAGTATTCTAAAGATTGGGACAAGCATTTACCATTCTTACTATGGGCATACCGTGAAATCCCGAATGCTACTACTGCTGTTAGTCCTTTCCAGATGCTTTATGGTCGACGACCCACTGGACCACTGTCCATCATAAAATCTTCCTGGACCAACGAGATTCCCATTCCTATTGGACAGCTGAAATCAGTTACTGAATTATTAAATGAGTTGAAGATGAAGCTGGAAAATGCTGCAGAGCACGCTGGCCTAACAGCGGCAGGAAAACAAGAAGCATACGCCCATTATCGTAATAGGAAGACTCGCCACAAAGAATTTAAAGAAGGTGATAAGGTAATTGTCTTGATTCCAGATAGCGAAAATAAAGTTTACGCCCGATGGACCGGTCCGGCAACCATTATTAAGAGGAAGGACGCGTATAGCTATTTGGTACAACTGCCCAACGATGGTATCAAACATGTCCATGCCAATAAAATAAGAGGATTCAAGGCGTCATCAAACAACGTAGGAGTTATTTACGATGCCGACATAGATTTTTGTGAGATAGGAAATATCCCTAAAATCACTCCTGTGAACCATGAGCTAGAAGTCGATCTCACTCATTTAGAGCCATGTAAGAGGAAAGACATTATGAAGATTCTTGGCAGACATTCCAACCTTAAATCTGGTGTTCCACGAATCGCTTATGTCGGAGAGCACAACATTAAGTTAAAATCAGGAAGTGTACCGAAAAAGCAGAAACCGTTCCGGATCCCAGAAGCGTTAAAGGAAGAAGTAGACCGACAAATTGAGGAACTCTTGCACCTAGTATTAATCATTACTTCCGAAAGTGAGTACGCACATCCTGTCGTATGTGTCTCCAAGAAAGATGGTTCCGTCCGCCTATGTGTAGACAACAGATATCTGAATGCCAGGACAGAGACAGATTCATTCCCAATGAAGAATGCAACGGATTTGATTTATCAGGTATCGAAGGCGAAGTTCATAACTTTAATCGATTTGCTGAAAGGTTATTGGCAGATAAGACTCAATCCGGTTTGCCGAGACCTTACGTCCTTCGTAACACACCGAAGACAGTATTCGTTTGTCGTTCTTCCGTTTGGATTGAGAAATGCAGCTGCTACTTTCCAAAGAACTATGAACGATTTACTTTTCGAACATAAAGATTACGCCGAATCGTACATCGACGATATTACAATCTACTCTAATGACTGGTGCTCGCATCTCAAGCATCTCGATGCTGTGTTGACGACTTTAGCAAAAGCTAACTTTACGATCAAAGTGTGACTTTGCTAAAAGAAAGATTAAGTTTCTTGGTCATATTGTTGGATCTGGTTCCCATGAGCCCGACCCCGAAAAGGTTCAAGCTATCCAAAATCTAAAGACACCTAAAACTAAGAAAGACGTTAGAAGCATTCTAGGGCTATTGTCTTACTACAGAGCTTACGTTCCCAAATTCTCAGACATAGCTCGCCCTTTAACCACTTTGACGAAACGAAGATCCCCAAATGATGTGGTTTGGTTAAGTGAACATGACGTTGCTTTTTCCAAACTGAAGGAAGCAATTTGTAATGATCCCGAATGTTATTCCCCAAACTTCAAGCTGCCCTTTATAATATATGCTGATGCTTCATCGTATGCCGTTGGTGCTTGTTTAGCCCAAAAAGATGAACACAACAATGAACACCCTATAGCATTCGCCAGTAAGAAACTGACTAACGTGCAAGAAAAATACGCAGTGATTGAAAAGGAAGCTTACGCGGTAATTTTTGCCTTAAAGAAATTCGAGACTTACATATTTGGATCAGAAATTATTATTGTAAGTGATCACAATCCCCTAAAGTTTCTTACGAACTGTGCTTCACAAAGTCCCCGACTTCAAAGATGGTCTCTTGCTTTACAACGTTTTCATGCTACGATCAAATATCGTAAAGGAAAAGAACACTTTAACGCAGATTCTTTGTCGCGTTTGCAGGCTGACCATTGGACTTACGAACAATGATATGAACTCAAGTTTTGACTTTGAATATTATATTATGTTGATCAATGTGCTTTTCATTTTTCAGGAAATAGCCTGGAGCACGGACACTTGAAGAACTTTTGAAAAAATTTGGTTTAAATTTTGTTCTTATTTTTGTTTAGTTTAGATTAAGTAATGATTATACGGTTTTAGAATTTTCTTATAATAGTGATAATTCAAATATGTCAATTCATGTCTTCAATATTTTCAATAACTAGAACCTAGTTGTTTACTTTAAAATGTGAAAGTCTAAGTAATTTTTCTACGAGTGTTTTATAATCAGGTAAATTTTTGTAAGCTATTAGTTATTTTCTTTAAATATTTTTTTTTGTTATTTGATATGTTATTATTGTTGTAGCTAGGATTTTTTATTTTTATTTTGCTATTATGAATGTTGTGATGACTGTTAATATCAGGTAAAAGAAGTGTATTTTTTTTCTGTATGTTAATTTGATTTGTCTTCAAGAAGACGCAATCAAATCTTTAAGAGGGGAGGTGTCAGGCTTGGCTCTGCGAACGCCTAGTTTCACCCCTCTACGCCGCATTTTTATTATTCTGCTCAGAAGAGAAGAGGAGAAGAGAAGAGAAGGTACTAATCGGACCACACGGGTGCCGATGTTACGCCATAAGTTAAACACGCTACGTACGATAATGATGTGTTAAATTAATACGTAATCTATGATAAGTTTTTCTAACGAGAACCCTGTTGTAAATAATGTATATATAGTTTTTCGGTGTAAATAAATTATATTAGTGTAGTAAAAGGGAGTGTTAAATCAAGCTACCTACAACACAATCCGGCGACGTAAGCAAAGAACCCCGCCGCGACACTATCTTAATTCTGAAGAGATACTGCATATATTGGTCTTTATCAAAAAACGGAAAGGAAAAGAAAAAGTAAGAAAATCTCAAACACTTTCAGATTTTAAATACGCACTAAAGTGCTATATATTAAAAGCGTATTATAATCCATGGCTCTTCCCTATTTTCGTTTCTTATTTCATTAAGTTGGAAAGGATATCATTATTCATGAGTGTGATTAAACAAAATTAAAATGGATATTTCTAACATCCTTTTTCTGGATATTAGAAATAGATGGAGAAAAGCGGCGCAGAAAAATGCACAGTTCCAACGGAATGAAAATTTCAAAAACTTATTCTCGGGTGTATTCAGCAGACGATAAATTGCGCCAATCATCTCCTCAAAATTGCACATCAACCATTTAATTTTTCGCCAAATTAAAAAGTTGCACATTTTAGTCTCGGAAGATTTCCAAATCCTATTTTTCTTTTGAGTATAAAATATTTCATTCCTACTCTGATTTCACATGCACACGATATTTTAATTCAAAATTAACCTTACAAATAATTTAATCTAATAAAAATCGTTATTCTTTTATTTTTACTTCAAGAGTCTGAATCATTTAACAAACTTGCCAAACATGGCAACCTAGATATGCTCAAACCTCGCTCTTTCCACTGCGGGGTTACTATTGCGAAATGGCGTGAACAAAAATGATCCTTTTGTGGCACGTTTTTTATCGATATCTCCTAAAATAATTCGAATTTCGAAAAAATCGCTTCGAGGTATGTCGGGACCCGTCCTGGAGAATTTCCGTACAAAATTTGGTAGGTCTACGATCACCCGTCTGCGAGCTACGCGAGCCACAGACAAACTAACTAACGGACAGTTTACACGTTGCTTTATTTATATAGATGAGTAGCCCAGTGGGCTATTCATCTATATAGTGTTGTGCTACTCACTCACGAGGCGGTTCAAATGACCTATTCAATTGGGTAAAAGAGGGAGTACCTCGTTTTCCCGATTTGAAGTGGTTCAAAAATTCCGAGGCACCTCAAAGTTTCGCGGTTCAACTTTTTGAGGTACCTCAAAGATTTGAAGTGGTTCAAATTTCGCAGTTCCTCACAATTTTCGAACTTCAAAGTTTTGTCGCGGTTCAACTTTTTGAAGTGCCTCGAAATTTTCTCGTGTGAGGTAGAAGAGGCGAAGCGTATTTGAAGTACCTCAAATTTTGTCGTGTTTCAGCTTCGTGAAGTAAAGGAGAGGAAGAGGGTTTTGTAGCGGCTGAAAATTTTGTACTGTCGCGGTCTGCTTCAAGAGGGGAGGAGATGAAAAAAGGCGGAGGATCGTATCATGGATGACGCGTTAGGTTACGGAAGCAAGAATGAAGATTGATTTACAATTTGGGGAAGGCAGAGTTAGCTGTGCTGCGCGATGTGAGATTGCTTTTGTCTCTTTCATAGAAAGGGCGCGGCTCCTCTCCCGTCTTCCACAGACGCTACATTACCTAGAAATGTCAACTGTATTTAAATTCAAGCTGATATATTCAAAATCCTCTTTAAATGTGTTCAGTTAAAAAAATACACATCAGACTTCCTTCTTTTTATTTTATTTATTCATTTTTGTTTGTTTGTTAAATGCACGAAATCTTTATGAAAGGGGCAATGACAGATACAGAAAACTATTTCTCATTTTCCTTAAAAGAAATTTTGTCATTTTCTCAAATGTGTCGGTACAGAGATTTTTCCCCGGCACATTTGTTTTAGATATAAATAGTTAATTCAGTCTCACGCTTGTTTATACGAAAATCTTTTTTACGAAAACTTGCGATTTTACAAACTAGTGAGTGGTTCCGAATATACTCCCATAATCAATTTTATGATTCAATTTTACGAAATATTAGTCTCACCATGGCTTAGTGGTTATGTCACTCGAGCTGGTAGACGTAACCATTGGTTCCCTGGTTTTCTCCGAAACAGCGTAAATACGTGTTAGAGCACCTTAGAAAGACCCCCACGGAGGGCAACCCCCCTTGTGTTGTCCATCTGACGAGGATTTATAATTAGACTCCGGGCCAAGCACACAAATCCGAAAATACATGTTACACAAACAAGCGAAATATTTGAATGAGGTTTGTGAAAACGAGCATCGACTGTAGTAAGTAGCACAACATTAATTTGCAATGGAATCAGTGGCGCAGGAAGGGGGGGGGGCGGCTCAAAGTGCTTAGGCCAAGCCCTTCCCCCATAATCTTGGAAAAGGGGAGGAAAATAGCCACGGATCTATACTCGGGGCACACCTTACCTGATAACAGAGGAGAAGGCTAGAGGAGCCTTTTCACTACTTTCCGAATGTATCACTCCGACACTCGTTTCTCTTTCCAATCATTTGTCTGTCAATATCACAAAGCAATCCAATCGCAAGGCGAATCTGCATTTCTGATTCCCGCCAGCACGAAAGAGGTCTATCATTGGTCAAGCGTCTGCGAAGGCGTTACATCTAATTTCTGACTTAATTTCGTAATTCTTTTAATTATTGAATTCAAATAAGATAAATATGCAATTATTTTATAACATACACTTTATTTTAGCACTTAATAGTTGATAAATGTCTTAGTTCTGTAAAAAGCAGGGCAAACGGAAAGAACTATTTGAAAGCGGCGGAATCACACGGTCTGCAGCATTCCCTCCATTATCAGGATAGCTGTGCCCCGAGTATACATAATATGGCGTTCCGTGCTGAAGGGGACGTTAAAATGTCGGTTTGCCTCGAGTGACGTGATCTCATTGCGGCTCTGCAATAATACCCCCACAAATTTATTGAATTGTTAGGCTCCTGATTGTTTTGTGTTATGGCAAGCCTACAAGAAGAACATCTTCCTAAGGAGGAGGGGGGTGGGTAGGTTTGGTCGGAGGACTTTCTAAGGGGTTCTGGCGTGTATTCACGTTACATCTGGAGAAAACCACCCGAAACTTTAGATCGACAGGCCCGCGCGCGAACCAGAGATCTTCACACTTCAGCCATCTACCATGTTCAGTGTCTTATTCACTCGTTCATGGTGGAGCCTAGTATTAGGCTCCTGAATCGAATTTTAAACCAATAGTAAGTTAAGGGGTTTGGAGGAAAACAAATCCGGATTTACTGTATAAAACAAACTAGTCACTAGTCTTTGTTGTGTTTCTCTCTTGGGAACACCATAGAGGGGGATGAACCCACTCCCCCTTCTTCAGGCTCTCTCAACTTTCAGTTTTTTATTACTACCGACATTATTTTATGTCTACCACAAGTATTATTTAATTTGCAGTCTGAAAAATATATTTCAAATGGATAAAACCCAACATATAACATAAACTTGCAAAGGTGAGAGTGTGAAATGCATAAAATAAAAGTGTTATAGTAATGTGCTGAGGAAATATTTCTTAGGTAGAGAAATTTAACTGAAAACAAGCGATATGAAGAGGTGGATATGAGAAAGTGCTTATTATTGTCTTGTTGGAAAATGATTTATAATCGATATGATTGGCATGATTTAGCTTTCGCGCAATGGCATAAATTGGCATATAGCATTTGGAGGGGGGGGGGGCGTGCTGCCTGTCGGGGAAGTTGTGACTAGGGAGCTTCTGATTAATTCGTCGTTGGAATTTTTAAGATGTAACAATCTAAATTTTAGACCAGCTTTAATTTTAAAATGTATTAAATTTAGGCGAGGAGTTAGCCGATTTTCAAATCTTATCGATTCGACTTTTGTTCATTTCCGAAATAGCTTCGGTTTACGATTTTAATGATATAACGTCGTACATATGTGTTATTTCTAAGATTTTATTAAACTTATTTTTCCTAAATCATTGTTTTCTTAAGTGTCGTTTCCTAAGCATTTTAGTTTCTTTTTCTCCTGCCCCAATTAAAAATAATTTGTAATTGCATATTTTTAAGCGAAATTATAACCCGACTTACGCAGTCATTGCTCAGTCGCACCTATCGCGTAAGTCCGGGGTATTGCTGTACTTTTATTTTTCAAACAAACGGGAAATGCAAGCGATACGTTTGCATTCCAATCAAAGAAGTAAGGTGGTATGGAAGATTGGGGGAGGGGTAAGGCGTGTATGTTCGGAACTCACTTGAATTTTCGTTGTCGAGGTAATAAAAATACAGAACATTTCCATTCTAGCAAATGACTGTGACGAGTCAAAATCAGAGCTTCTCTTATCTCGAAGGCCATTTCCTTCGTCAGAAGAATTTCTCAATAGTGACTCCCTTCTACCGCTCTTTTAAAAGCCATTAAAATCAAATATAAAAACGTCTGTTCTTTACCTTTGCCCCCCCCTTTTAGTCCGTCAGTGGTGGTGAACCCCCCCCCCCCATTCGAACTGGCGCCACCACTGTCTGGCCAATCCAACGGAATTCCGGTCGGTTTTCTCCAGATGTAACATGAATACGCCTTAGAAACCCTTAAAAAAGTCCCTCGCCCAAGGCGTCCTCCACGGCCGACAATCTTTCTGCAACTTCGCCTTAGCCACTAAACTAAAATTTCGTCAGATTTAAATGCAAAAATATTGTGTTGCAAAAGGTTTCACGATCGATACGCTTAGTATAATGGATCTTTCTTGTTAATGATGTTCTTGCTATTTTGAATTTTATTTCTTTTGTGTACATGTGCATAGGTATATTCATACCTGCCAACTTTTACGGATTATCCGTAAAATATACGGATTTTGGCATTAATTTACTGATGTACGGAGATGACTAGTAATTTTACGGATTGCTTGTCGAAGTTCGAAATTTCTAACAATTCAATCTTTTTCCATCCGTCTAGAGAATATATATTTTCCCTTCAGCACTCTTTTATTTAAATCTTCAATGCCATAAGAGTAAAAATTGATTCCTATTTTGAAATTGAAATTATTTTTTAACCCCCCCCCCTTTCCTCTTTCAAGGAAACCAAAAAAAAAACATTTCATTGAATGGGGCAGGTTCAGATTTTCAATTCAATCTTTTTCCATCGCTCTTGTGAGTAAATATTTTTCTTTTACAACTCTTTCATTTAAATCTTTAATGCCGTAAGGATAAACACTGATTCCTATTTTAAATTTAGTTTTTTAAATCCCCCCCCCCTCCCTAATTAAACCAGGTAAGGAAAAAAAACACCCTCACACATTACAAGTTTTTGTACGATGGCCTCTTTGCCTCTCCACTACACACAATTTGAACCTCTTTATTTCCCTTGCTACCTCACTCATTGGAAGTTTTGTACGGCTGCCTCATTTGAACCTATTCATTTGATTGCCTCTTTCTCCCGCCACCAGACACCATTTGAACATCATTTTCTTCGCTACTCACTCATTCGAAGTCCTTCTTGGAACGAGTGAGTAGGCTCGTTATTTGAAGTTGCCTCTTCATTTGAACCTATTCAAAACTGATTGAAGTGCCTCCCTCACTATTCATTTTTCTGGCGCGAGTTACCCAACACTATAGCCCACCGTTCCATGACCGGTTTCGATTTTGGTGCGTATAGGGCTTAAGGAATGCAATCCCGCTCTCTTTTTCGTCTTGCGGGATTTCGGGATTGAGATTTATCGATCCCGCAGGATTGACATTTCATTTAGCTAGGACTTCATTTCAACAGAGAAAAGCAGAAAAAAGTAAGATTTGAAGCACTGAAGTTTAATAATAATGATTAATCTTATGAGAGAATTAATACAATACCTTACAGAAATATGAAAATTGTAATCATGATATTCAGAATAATAAATACAGTTGCTAAAAATGAGGAATATAGAGAAATATACAATCTATAGATACATTCACAAACTTACGTTATTTTCTTAGTTGCTGAAAAAAGAACTTAAAAAATCGAACAAATCCTATGAAGCATTTCGTAGTCTAGATTTAATTTTTAAAAAATATTTAAAAGTATGAATTAGAAAAATTAAAAAAAACTAAAATGAAAACTTTTTATAGTTAATTCGTGCTGTCCGCTAAGAGATAAATTAGTATGAAATATTTCAGTTCATTTGGAAATGGGAAGTTCCTCGAAAAATTTAAATATGGTGTTTAGATGAGGATGTTTGATCCAGACTCTCATTGGAAGATAATTAAAAAAAATAAAACTTTAATTTAAAATTTCTAATTATTGATTCATTTATTCTTAGAAAGAGACATAAATATGCAAAAAAATTCGATCTCTTGACTGAGAAAGCAGCATGAGATTGTAATAAAAAATTATTTCTCAGTCCCGCGGGATTAGGATCGTAATCCCGCGGGACTAGTGTCCTGCAAATATTTGTGCTGGATTCCGTTCCCGCGGTATCGGGATTAGATTCCCTAATAGGACTTAGTATTTTACAGGGCTACAAAAAAGATTTCTTTTACATTATGGCCAATGGACGAAATTTCTTGAAAGTGCGCTAGCGTCTAAACTATGTGTTCGACTGAGCGCAAATTGGGTACGTTACATTACAGGTCACCGTCACACAACTTGTGTAGATTTTGGTGTGTAGAGCTGATAGTTTGTTCACTGCATGGAAAAAATACTTCTTATACATTACGGTCTACGGACGCCAATCATTTAAGTGAGCTGCGTGTCTAAATGGTGCATTCGAATAAGTTCAAATTGGGTATGTATATTATAGGCAACCGTCACACAACTTGTATAGATTTGGTGTGCAGGGGTTGCATTGAAGTGATAAAAGTGAGTCCCAAGGAAGGGCCATTATTTTGAGAAAATATGGGTTTTTCCACACGCAAAGCCTATAATGTGCATATTTTTTACATCAGTCAACAACATTTGGGTTGCTCAAAAATTTGAGTAAACTCAAACCCTGGTGGGTTTTTTTCTTTTTTACACAAGAGAACAAAGGGGGGGAATCTTTTGCATTATGGTTTATGGGCGGAAATTCTTGAAAGTGCGCTAGCGTCTAAACGATGTATTCAATTGAGCGCAAATTGGATGTGTACATTATAGTTCACGGTCATTGCATAGATTTTGGTGTGGGTAGAGCTGGTAGTATGTTCACGGGCCGGCAGTTGCTTCAGGGCCCGTACCTTAGGGGGTGGGGTGGGCCTGGAGGACGTATTATACGAACTTTCAGTGTACAAATCCCACTGGAAAATAAAATATTTGAGTCTCCCCCAACCTTTTTTGGTTCACGTAGCTGCATTCGTAGGAACTTTATGAAGATTTGGCTTACCATCGTCAGTACGTGAATAAATTTTCTCGCTGATGTTGGTAAGTCATAATTACCGGATTCGGTCAACGTCATTAACTCTCATTGGAGTTTGCTAACGTTTTTCTTTCTGCTTTATTCAGTTGGATACGAATTTCAAAGTAACTGCTTTAATTTAGAACGAGTAGTCAAGGGAAAAAAAAAAAAGTCCGATTTAATTGTATCAAGCAGTGGCGTAGCAGGTATTTTTCGGTTGGGGGGGTTACGATTACTGCAACTCGCATATATGTATACGTGCGTGTGATAAGGGAGCTAAGAATATACATTTTGTGTGGAAAAAAATTAAGTTCCTCATTGGGAGGGGGGGGATGTTGACACCCCCCGGGCTACGCCGCTGGTATCAAGTGATTGCATACATTACGAAAAAGTATCAGAATTATATACATTACTTAAAATAGTTCTAGTAAAATATGTACAATATTTGATGGAAATTTTATCATGCACAAGGTTCTGTATATATGGCCTACAGCAAATTTAAAGTGTAGTACTAATCTGGGAACACCAAACTCTGACGTTTTGACTGTTGCCAGTCACGAAGAATAGATTTGATTTCTATAAAAATAGTTGCGGGTGACATAGCTCCGCGGAGAATCCTTTACTTTTTTAGCACGTCATTTCCCGTAAAAAGAATTGTCACGATTATTTTTAACAGCACTGACATCTGCTGGAAAATGGATGAATGCGAGAACAGCTGGATAGATTGCCCAATGCTGAAAAAAGGGCAGCCGTTGCCATCGCTCGACTTAACTACCAGCAAGATGGCGGACGATCGAAACGTTCATTGCGTGCCACAGATCTAGAGACCCTTTTCAAACGACAGCTGGCTGTGCCGGGCACAGCCAGCTGTCATCAGTGACCTATATTTTGCGTACTCAAATTAGGTACGCATATTATAGGTCACTGTTTTATTTTACATAGTGCATAAATTTTAGTGTGCACACGGTTTACAGATTCTGGATAGGGCTACACAAAAGAATTCTTATAAATTATGGTCTACAGACGCAACACTACTGCACTTCAAATGACTGCATTCGATTGAGATGAATTTAAATTACCTAAGCACTTGGTAAAGATCAAATGTCTGGAAAGTCGAGTGGCGTTACTCCAGATTTTTTTTTTTTTTTCAGACGTCTCAACGTATGCACATAACTCACATATCAAAAACTATTTGTAGTAGAATGTTGAAATTTTATATTAGGATTATTTGTAACACCTAGTTGTGCACTTCCATCTTTGGTTACAATTTACTGGACAGTTTATTTACAGGACCACACCACCGCCCCCACTGGGATGGGGTTTCGTGGACCACTGAGTCCAGGGCCTGGCTCGGGGGGGGGGGGGTCGAGTCTAGCCCTACGCAGTTTCTTTTTTTTTTTATTAACACTAGGCATGGGCACCGGCAGCATGGAGGCAAGGTGGGGCAATGCCCCCCTGGATTTTTGTATGCAGTGTTTTCCCTTGCTCTTTTCCAACATGGTAACCATACGTTGAAGTAGTCTTTGCCCCTCCCTTGAGTAGTCTTTGCCCCCCCCCACCGGGAAATATTCTTTCGGCGCCCATAGCACTAGGCCTTTCGCCCATAGGCTATCGAGCCCATAGCCTAGGCGAAATAGCCAAAATTCGGCAATTTATTATAAATATACGTAGTATAATAGTTAGAAAATGCCTGGCGCATTATATAAATAAAATTAGACTTTGGTCTGTACATTTCTTGGAATTCAAAATTTTTGCGATTTCTATCAGTTTCAAGCACCTGGGAATCCGGTGCGACCCTCAAAAAAAAAAGTTTGTCTGTCATTCTGTCCGGGACGCTTTTTTCGTCAAACTGCGTAAATTTGTGTTCAAGCATCACGTAAAAACGACTGAAGCGAATGATATGAAATTGGGTGTTATGATAGGTGGTCACTCAACTTAAAACATAGGCGTCGCATTTTTAAAAATCTGAATTGGATTTTGAGATTTTGCGAAAATTCTTTGAAAATGCGTAAATTTGTGTTCGAGCATCACGTATAAACGACTGAAGCAATTGAAATGAAATTTGGTATCGTAATTGGTGGTCACTCAACTTAAAACATAGGCGTCGATTTAAAAAAAAAAAATCTTGATTAGATTTTGAGATTTTGCGAAAATCATTTTAAGCTGCGTAAATTCGTGTTCGAGCATCACATGAAAACGACTGTAGCGATTGAAATGAAATTTGGTATCATGATTGGTGGTAATTCAACTTGAAACATTGGCGTCGAATTTTTAAAAAAAACGTGATTAGATTTTGAGATTTTGCTAAAATCGTTTCAAATTGCGTAAATTTGTGTTCGCACATCACGTAATAACTGCAAAGGTGAAAAAATATTTGGTGAAATGATAGGTTGTCACTCACCTTAAACTATAAGCATCTAGTTAAAAAAAAATCGATCAGATTTCGAGATTTTGCGAAAATCGTTTAAAACTGAGGGAATCTTTGTTCCCGCATTACGTAATAACGACTAAAGCGAATGATATGACATTGGGTCACATGATAAATGGTTGCTCAACATAAACTATAGGTGTCCAATTTTTTAAACACTTTTATTAGATTTTCAGATTTTTTGAAAATTCTCTCAAAATACGTTTATTTTTCTTCAAACATCATGTAATAACGACTAATACGAATGATACGAAATTTAGTGATATAATAGGTAGTTTCTAATCTTAATTTATAAATTTATAGGCGTTGAATTTTTAAAATATTTTGATTACATTTTGAGATTTTGCGAAAATCAATTCAAAATGCTGAAATTTTGTTCCAGCATCACGAAATAAAGACTGCAGGGAAGGAAACGAAATTGGGTGACATGATAGGTTGTCACCCAACTTAAATTCTAGGCTTCAAATTTTTCAAAAATGTTGATTAGATTTTGAGATTTTGCGAAAATTATTTCAAAATGCGTAAATATTCTTTCGCGCATCACATAATTACGACTAAAGGGAATGAAATGATATTACTTAGTTACTCTCTAACCTGTAATATTTTAACAATACATAAAAATTATAACTTCGCTTTCTTAACTTTAGCAACATACCACATCCATTCTGTGTACTCCTACAAGGCCTACATTTCTATCAGTTTCAAGAACCTGGGAATCCGGTGCGACCCTCAAAAAAAAGTTTGTCTATCGTTCTGTCATTCTGACCGTGACTCTTTTTTTGTTCAAGCATCACGTAAAACCGACTGAAGCGAATGATATGAAATTGGGTGTCATGATAGGTGATCATTCAACTTAGAACATAGGCGTCAAATTAAAAAAAATCTTGATTAGATTTTGAGATTTTGCGAAAATCCTTTCAAACTGCATAAATTTGTGTTCGAGCATCACGTATAAACGACTGAAGCAATTGAAATGAAATTTGGTATCATGATAGGTGGTAATTCAACTTGAAACATTGGCGTCGAATTTTTAAAAAATCTTGATTAGATTGAGATTTTGCGAAAATCGTTTCAAACTGCGTAAATTTGTGTTCGCACATCACGTAATAACTGCAAAGGTGAAAAAATGATATTTGGTGAAATGATAGGTGGTCACTCACCTTAAACTATAAGAATCTAATTTTAAAAATATCGATCAGATTTCGAGATTTTGCGAAAATCGTCTAAAACTGAGTGAATCTTTGTACACGCATTACGTAATAACGACTAAAGCGAATGATATGAAATTTGGTGATAGGATAGGTAGTTGCTAATCTTAATTTATAGGCGTTGAATTTAAAAAATATTTTGATTACATTTTGAGATTTTGTGAAAATAGTTTTAAAATGCTGAAATTTTGTTCCAGCATCACGAAATAAAGACTGCAGGGAATGAAACGAAATTGGGTCACATGATAGGTTGTCGCTCAACTTAAATTCTAGGCTTCCAATTTTTCAAAAATATTGATTAGATTTTGAGAATTTGCGAAAATTATTCCAATATGCGTAAATATTCGTTCGCGCATCACATAATTACGACTAAAGCGAATGAAATGATATTACTTAGTTACTCTCTGACCTGTAATATTTTAACAATACATAAAAATTATAACTTCGCTTTCTTTACTTTGGCAACATACTACATCCATTCTGTGTACTCTTGCAATTCTGACGAAAGTTCTTGCTTTTTGGAAATTTGCATTCAGTACTAACACGTCAACGACGGGTACTTCAGCTAGTTGTAAAATAGTTTTAGTAGGCGCTTTTATTATAGATTTTAATTCGAAGAAGTGTTTCATAGTACAGGAGGCAATACGTACATAGATATGATACACTTCCAAATGGTGTTTATAAAGGTGAAGTACAGCTTGACTCAGGGGGAGCCGGGTGGGGGATATCGGGATATATCCCCCCCCCGAAATTTTGATAGTGAAATTCGACATTAGCCATAAAGTTCATATCCCCCCCCCCCCCGAAAAATTTCCTGCTCATATCCCCCCCGAAACTTTCGGCTACGCGCCTGGCTTGACTATGCCTGGCTAAAATTGTAAACAGTTTTGGTAGGCGATTTTAATAATTTCCATATTAAAGAAGTGTTTCTCTCTATTCTAAAAAAAAGTAAAGGCCGGTGGCGCTGTCAAAGCTTGTTGACCTATCTCCTCCTAAACCGTGGGGATTTGAGTTTCGACTAAGGTGCCCACAGATTCGAAAAATTCCGAGGAACCTGCTAAGCTGACTTAAATTTCGAAAATCGAATTATTTTAGAAGATATTAATAAAAAACTGAAAAAATAAACAGAATGGTTGCCAGATTTGGCATAAAATCATTCATTCCTTTGCAACAAAGCGTTTCCAAGTATCTAGAATCGCGTGAAATTTACAAACATGAGTTAGAATTACGCCTATTTTACGCCAAAATAAAAACTATATGAAATAAGTAACTCAAAATGTGTTACACAAAGTTGACAATTTTCAAATAGTAAGTTCGCTTAGACAACAGGAGTTTAGAATGAGCGATTATTCGTTTTTCCAAAACAGAATAACTAATATCTTGAAAATGAAAAATAATTAAAATGCAGATTATTTTAAAGCCGGTTCAGTGCAGCTGGATTATTTGCTACCAGTAGAAATATTTGGCGGCGTTAACTATGCCATTATAGCAGTTATAGTACACTTTGGATATTTGCTAGCGCGACGAGATGGTATAATTCGTGGTGCTAAGTACGCCAATCTGCAAACGATTATGTAAATGAAAATATGGATAACGGTTTTCCGGTAACCTTAAATGAACAGTAATTATAGGTTGTGAGCATGTGTAAATCGCCAAATAATGAAAAGTCGCCATGGGTGGCAAGCTATCCTATCTGTTCCGTAGCTTTTATTAACTTTACATGTACGCAAGTCGCCAAATAATGAAAAATCGCCATGGGTGGCAAATTCGCAAGGTGTCCAATAGGTTTTACATTATTAAAAATACAGCTGAAACAGATGTTCTGATTTTATTACGCTTTAGCTCCTAATTAATATAACTTTTGAATGACAACATTAAATATCATTGTGTTTCTGAGGAGTGCAAATAATTTTTCCAGCGATTATAAGCGGAGTCCGCACTCCAGATGGAGTATAGCTCAGGACCCGTACAACACGGATTCCCATAACAAAATATCTTCCGTGTTATGAGGGGGAGGGGGTCTACTGTAGTGTGAAGTTTAAATTTTTATGTACCAATGAACATGCAAGAACCAAGCAATGTGTAGCTCAGTAACATTCTATCTGAGCCAATCTTCGGGTTTTGTCTGTTGTAATTATGTCTTTTTTACAAATAAGCCTTATTAGGGGCCGAATGCCTCATACGAAAAGCAAGCGTAGCGAGTCTAGGGGCCTTGGCCCCTAGTTATGAAACAAGGAAGGAAAACACGGTACACTCATGGATTATGATGTCCATTCCATCCCAGGATTTAAAATGAAGTATAGTTGGAATATGCCTGGCGAAGTTTGTAAAACAGTTTCAGTACGTGATTTTAAGATAGTTTTCGATTCAAAAGATGTGTTTTATGGTACAAGAAAGAGTTGAATCCTATTTTAACGCCCCCTTTTTTAATTGAACAAATTAGCGGTAAACGCACCAGTTGAGGAATTTGAAGACACTTAATTATTATAAACTACATTAATTGGTAACCCAAAATAAAAATGTAAAGGAATGCTGTACTTATGTTGTTCCAAATCGCCATTTTAATTCTATATTA
>JAWZYV010013811.1:0-190969 GCA_038373885.1 Cheiracanthium punctorium
TGAAGCTCCTATGCTGGGATACGGTTTCAGAGCGTTCTTTTCACAAATCCTGCATGATCTCAACGGCGAAAAGAGATATCCATAAAATACTTGCTGTAAAATACAACACTCGCAAATACCTAAAAATCGATTTCAGAAAACTTCGAATCTATTCAAGGAGGGTAAACGTGAAAAAAGTGTGGGGTGGCTCTCTGTCTTGTAATAAGCAAAAATATCTATAAAATTCTCTTTAAAATTGAACACATAGGAATTTTATGCTTAAGCACAGCTTGTTTGCAATTCAATACTTGTTGAAAATTTGTTTGAATTTTATGTAAAAGAAAAACAAACAAACATTACTTTCCAGTACATCTAATACTAGATTAAAAACTTGATAAATGCGCTGCACGCTACTAGTTTAAATAGTTAGGATAAAAATTAATAATTTTTACAGTCGGACACACGCATATACCACGCGTGAATAAATTGTTTCATTCATTGAAATGTGTGACAAATTTAGAAAGAAAAGAAAAAAGGAATCCTAAATCATTACCAGAATTTTCATCAAGTGTTGAATGTCACGGCATTTGCGGCGTAGAAGCCAGTACATTTTTGCAGGAAAATAGTTTGAAATCCTATTTTAGAGTTATCGAATTTTCAAAAATTTGTCTGAAATTCCAGGAATGTGTTAATTCATAATTATTTAAAAAGAAAAATGAAAAATCTTCCGAAAACTACGAAATGATTTTTTAAAAACTTTCCGCTGCTCTATTTGCAGAGCTGCCCAGTCTCCGGCTTCTTCCGGGAGATTTCCCACCATAATTTTTAGATAGTTTTATTTTGCATTAAATATTTGGACTTATTTTAAGCATAAATTTTTAAGTAAAAATTAGTGGTGGGAAATCTCCCGAAAAAAGCAGGAGACGTGGCAGCTCTGTATTTGTCAAATGCAGGGTAAAAATAAGTCCTGCGAATTTGAAATTAATGTTTTATGAACTTTAATTACTGGCGCATGCATATTTAGGAGCTGTTTTCAATATACAAGAAGGTTTTTAAGTTTCAAAACGACTAAAAAGAAACAAAAATTTTGTAAATATGAAAAAATGGCCTTGATTTGTGAAAAACTAGTACTTAAGGAAAGTTTTCAGTATTTTTTCGGCTTTAAAATAGAAAATTGTAAAGAAATAAATTGGGAAAGTTTTAAAAAAACAATGCTAAGCTATTTTAATTAGTTTAACTTCGATTTGGACTTATTGGGAATTCATTGTATATAGTATACAGGGTGTCCCAAAAAGGTGGTAACGGGTTTTAATTCTTTATATATTAGAGATAAGAGTTCACGTAAATTTTAAAAAAATGTTCAAATTGAAGTCTGATAATAGATTATGCTATGAAAAAACTCCTCGTTGATTTTCAGAAAGTTAGATTTTGTAAATAGCCAACCGTACAAAAAAACTCCCAGTTAGTAAAATGTGCCCCATACACTCATGAGGTGACATCCAAAATTTGAGAATTATACCTTAAAAAGTACCCGAGATATGAAGATAAATACAACGCTGACTTAAACGACTTTTCAATGGCTCTTGAAGGGAAAAATTCCCATCGAATGATCGCATTTCAGGGGTCGTACAGAAATGAGGAGAGATAAATAACTCGGCTGTTCGAACCTCGTCAGGGTTAGACCCCCCTCTGAACCCGATAATTGTTTAGTTTCATTATTGCCATATTAAAACGATATTAATTGACTGTGTCATTTTATCGCTGATTCTTCGTGTATTTCGCCTGGTAACCCTATGTTGAAATTTTTAGGATTGTAACCTATTTATAGAAAAATACGTGTGAAGCCTATTCTACAGCTACGAAATAGTGTAACAATACATTAAAGCTGTTGTCAACTAATAGTATTTAAATATATGTAAAAAATATGTTGCATTTTTATGTCGTTTCTTTGGGACAATTTTCAATAAAGGGGGTGAGAGATAAAGTGGCATAGTCATTAAAAATCATTTTTTTCCACTCTAGCAATAAAAGTTTACATTTAAAATCATGTATAGCCCCCTATCGTCTTTCTTTACAGGTATCTCTGAGACGTATGACGCCTGATCTGTGTATGATGAAAGGCTGAAATTTGGTACATCCCCTTATTAGTGTATGAGGCACATTTTACAAATTGGATTTTTTTTTTTTTTAATGTGGGTCGTATAAAAATTTAAAAAGTGTAACCTTTTGCAAATGAACTAGAAGAATTTTGTCTCAGCAGAATCTTATTTTGTACATTTCTTCAATTGACATTGCTCACTTATCTCTTATAGATAAAGATTTAAAACCCCTTACCACCTTTCAGGAACATCCTGTATTATCTCCCCTCTGAGAGAGAGAGAGAGAGAGATTCCAAACATGAAGAATAAGCCAATTTTTACTGTGTAATTATTATGTGTGAATGAATTTCTATACGAACCAGAAATCATTAAAGAAGGTTTACAATGAAATTTAAAAATTCAATTATAAGTAGTTAAACATTTTAACGTTACCTGTATATGTCATTTTAAAATATTAATTTTGAGTCTGTAAGTGTGAGGCGGTGGCGACGGCATGGAGATAGGCACTAAGAATCCTGGGCACTAAAATTGGGTACCAAGTCTCGTGACTGGTAGCGTCAGTACAGGGGCACGGATAGATAGGCAATTGGATTGTATATTAAGCTTCTCGAGGGTTGTCTGACTAAGGAGGGGTATTTTGAGCAGCGGATTCTAAGGGGTCCTCAAGCGTTTTTACGTTACATCTGGAGAAAACCGCCCCGAACTCCAGACCATTTAATGAATGGCTGCATCTAGGACCTCCACACTTCGGACATCTACCATGTTCAGTGTCTTAACCACTTGGCCGTGTTGAGGCTGGAAGATGGGTAAATGGAAATCGAACATTTTTTTACATTTTGTTGAAAGTCTTAAAAAGTAACCAGCGATTGAAATCTGACGGATATACGGAAAAAACAAACCAAAACACAGAAGATTCTAAATCTTACCACACCCTTTTTAAAAAATCATTCCGGTCAGAGAACTGACGGATTGCTCGCTGTTTAAGTTATTTCTCACGCCACGAGAGATTGCTTTTGGTGGTCAATAAATAAATAAACAAATTTAATCGCATTCAGAATGTGTATTTTGCTGGAAATATCCTTGACTGTGCGGTATAGGGCGGCGGCGCGCAAAGCGCTGAAGTGTCTGCATGAATGGAGGGTAATTGTTTTGCTAACAAGGTGTAGTGCATTTGCCACAAGTACTAAAAGTGCATTATTGCGGCAAAACAAATGTTTGCTTTATTCCTTGGCTAACATCTTTGAACGGTTTTTATCTTTTGAAGGATCTGATTTTATGCGGAGTATGTTTTTTTGGCTAAAAATACTTTAAAACATAGTGCCTGTTTGCAAAGCGGAACAGCTTTAAATCATTTCAGTGTCCTGAAAGTTGTTTACACTGCAGTGAAATTATGCATTTTCTTTTTAGCACTTTCCAAACAAGTTGTCAAGGGTTCCTGATTTCTGTTTGGCAGTACTCTGCCATCCATAAGATACGATATACTATGTTGTTCCTACTCTCTTAATAATCAAGAGTGAAAAACCAGTGCTGAGGAGTGATATATCACCCTACCTTCGTGACAAAAATCAGCCAACCTCCATAGAGTGAGAAATCACTATTCTGAAGAGTGACATTTCTGACTCTGGACTAGGAGTGAGAATTCAAAAACCCACTCCGGGAAAGAGTGCCTCACTCTAAGGAAAGGGTGACAGCACGCCATCCCTTAAAGAGTGGAGCGCTCTGATCAAGAGTGAGCTATGACCCTTTTTAAGAGTGACCGCCACTTTTTATAGGGTGATTATTCGAGACCGTATCCAGGGGTCCGGACCCTCCCCCCTCCCAAAAAAATTGATTTTTGTTAATAAAATAATAATAATGACGTCTTTTTGTGAAAAATTCTGTCTTTTCCACGGTTTGGACCCTGCCTGAAATTTTTGTCTGGGTACGGCCCTGGATTTATTCCTTGCATATGCCTTGCTTCTGGCTATCACTATTTTGGGGAAATTAAAATAATTCCTTATAAATATATATATATATATATATATATATGAATGTATCTGGTAACAGCATTGATTATTATTATTTTTTAAATATTTGGCAAACATTAAAAGATATTTTCTATATAGCATCAATATTTATCCAATCTTGTGAATTCATTGAAAATAAAATCCAATATTATAAATTTAATATTTTGCCCATTTGAAGTCAAATTTTAATACTATTGAATCTTAAAGTATTTGAAATTTATCAATAATATTGAGTGTATATTAGAAATATTTCCAATATTATTAAGTACTAATTACTTTTAATTATTAAAATTTACATATATGTGAATACTTTGAGAGTAAAGACCACTTCCAGTATTGGTAAAAACTAGAGTTTAGCCCTGATATATGCTCAAAATGTTATTATTATTTGTAAAATTTTAATTAACATATGAAGTGTGTATTGATATATTAATTATATATTGAGAATATTTCTGAAGCAGTCTCACTACCAATGAACTTTTAAATATTAACTCAATATTGTGAAAACATTGATATCAAAAACCAATAATATTACAAAGTAGTAAGTGAACACATTGAGAATAAACAGTTTCCAATATTGGTAAATAAAATTCCAATATTGGTAAAAATTAGCATTTAGGTCTGATAAATTCTCAAAATAACATTATACTTTCAGTATGACTATACTAATACCTTTTCCACTGAATTTAACATACAAAAAAATATATTCTTAATATAGGGTTGTATTGGAAATATTTTTGAAGTAGTCCTCAATTGATAAATTTTTTAATGTTAACTCAATATTGTTAAAAAAAAATTGAAAACAAAGATCAACTGTAACTTCGTCAAATGTATCAAATGTAACTTCGTACAAAGTAGCAAAGTTAATATTTGCCTCAGATATATTTAAAATGCATTTATAGTATTTGATATACATTGGAAATATATTCAATATGGATAAGTAATTACTTTAACATAACTTTATACCATTTTTAATTTTTTTGGTTAATATTTACTCAATATTACACTGGGAATAAAGCTAGTATTGGTAAAAAGTAGAAAGTTGATATTTAACCTTTATATTGTAAAAATTATAAAACTTTGCTGCTATTGAATTTAAATTAAATATATTTAAAATGTATCTGCAATATCGAGCGCCTTAAAAATATTCTTCATATCGTACAAGTAAATATTTTTGCCGCCTTTACCTCCCCCCCCCCCCAAGTTTGTCCATAGGCAATCGTTAATACATCATAGCTGGATATTGGGTATATCTATTAGAAGTCCAACATAAAATAGATTTCTCTATTAGAAATTTGAGGTGTGATCTCTCTAATGAGTAAATAACATCTATAATATACAGGTATCTGTATATATGTAGCATAGTTATAATAATTAAACTTCCAGAAGATCTTAAAGATCCAGAATATCCCAAAAATGGCTATCTATTTCATATTCAAAATATCCAAAGATCAGAAATTGATACTTATTTCATATCCAGAACTTCTTAGATATCTATTTCTGGGCTATCTTGGATTATTGTCATGTTCAGAATGATCCATAACAGCTGGAAAATAAATTTTACGTAGCTCAATGGTACAAGTAATATCTGACCCCATGCATTTTTAGATTCTTGCTTTCATTCCAGTGAGTGAAATGTGGACTGTTGACACAAAACATACAGTATTTAAAATAACAGCCTATTCTGAAATTAAACAGATTAAGAAGGAGTACAGAGTTTCATTTTAATAATCAGATGATGGCATCACTAAAAGGTACCCCCAAGAGTTCCACATGGTTACTAAAACAAACCTCCATAACCTCTAGATCTATTTAGTTACAGAATTCGTTAACAGTTTATGTTTTGTTTGGTTAGTCAAAACGTAACAGGAATAGAAGTGAAAGTTTCAAAATGCTTGGAGGTGATCTGTATAGCCATTGAGCTATGTAAAATCCATCAGCAGGAGATTTATAAGAATTTTCTTTGTCTGCAGTACTATAACTTCATTTGAGGTAATCTGTGATCAAACAAGAATAGAAATAAGAGTTTCGGACATCCACATTACTCAACAGTGTGCAGAAATATTTGATATGTTCAATGTTACCTTTTCTCCTGCTGAAATAAAAAATCCCTGAAAGCTTATTTTTTACCTATGGTACATTTCAGAACAACTTTCACTTACAACAGTATTAACAAAACAATAAAAATAGTTCATGATAAGATATTTATATAAAATCAAAAGAATACTAATAATTTTGATTTTTAAATAGGTTTTATTTTAAGCATAATTTATTCAAACTTTCTTTTCAACTTTATTACAATTAACAAGTCTTTTTTTTAAATTTTAAATAAATAAGAAATGAACAGGATTGAATTGTTATCGAAAAGAAATTATTTGAAATTAAATTTCAGTCATTTATACGAACAAATACAAGAATTATGAAACACGAAAATAAGTTAAAAGAGCAATAGCTATCCTTTAATTGAAAACCAAAAAAAAAAAAAAAAATTAAATAAATAAACTAATTGTTGGGTAAATCAAAAATATAAATATATCTGCTGATAACCTCTGTTAATGTACATATCATGTTTGGAAATTTAAGAGAATACCTATTTTTCTATTCTTTCCCCTCCCCCCAGAAAAAGGAATAAAATATTTCTAAAATGGAAACTACTTTATATTGATTGATTTCTTTTTTTGTGAAAAGGGGTAAAGAAATATTTTTGTGCAGGCCAATACATAAATAATATAAATCAAAACCAATTATTTCATAATTCCCCAACAATGCCCATTTTGTTGAATACACCCAACATTTTTGTCTTGTCCAAAAACCATTATTTAAGGTTTAGAGGCATGAGCAAGAATACAGGTTAGAATCCTTAAAAAGTTCACCACCCAAGTCAGCCCCCCCAAGAAGACACCCCTCTTGTAGACTTGCCATAACGCAAAGAAATAATTGAAGTTTAGAGCATGAGGGTGAACCATATTAACCTCCATAGATAATGTCTGGGTGAGGGGGGAGGGTGGTGATTCAAAGAAAAAGATTTTTTTTTTCACCTCTTAAAAAACCAAATTCCTCTTCTGAACATAATTTATACATACTTCAAAATAAAAGCCATTTCTTAATTTTTTAATATATATACACATTCATTTCTTTATTTATTTTTAAGTGTGATTTTATTTATTTCAATTTCACTTTTACAGCAAAATAGCTACAAATTACTTAATCTTTTAAAAAACTTCAAATTGAAAAGAAAAATTCTTTTAATCATAGATTTTTATGCAAGAATTATTATACTATTGAAAACAGATTTAGAACAATAAATGAAAAGTAAAGCCAGAAAAACTCATTAGTATGTTAGAACAAAGTTCAATTAATACGATGGGCCAAAAAAAAAAAGAAAGAAAAAAACAGTTAATAAAAATAATATAAGCAAAGTCTTAATAAAAACATGAGTAATAGGAACTTACCAAGTCCAGAGTAGCTCTTCAGCCCTAGCAAATTTTAGTTTACGATGCGTTCTAAATTAAAAAAAAAAAAATTTAAACTATTACAGAACTGCAGAAGTTAAAAAATAGCCTACGAATTGAAAAAAAGTGGAAGATATCTCTTATTGAGACTCATGCAGGTTTGAATGAATTATAAAAAGCAATGGCAGTGAACACACAACAAATTATTACAAATTTGGTTTAATTGTATTACATTGTTACATTTTATATAAAATACAATCACTGGATTCAATATGAGTACTTCAATACTATTTCACATTCAGGGATTCTTCTAAACAGCATCTGGAAGATAAAAAATTATGACTTCAACAAGTAATTACAGAATTAAAAAGTTAAAACATAACTGCTATTCTATCCTAATAAAAAAAGGGTACCCTCCCCCCTCCCCATAATTTGAATAAGACTGAAGAAAGGCTCAAAATCAGAAAGAGTTGGCAGCTAGAATATACTAGAGCATAAACTAGATCTATGGTTTAAATACATACAAAATAAAATTAGTTAAAATTAGTTTTTGTAGTGTACATGGATTAGTGCTCAAATTTAAATCTCCAACTAAAGCACAGCTTAACACTTTCAACTAGGTGATGAATTTACAGAGGAATAAGTCAGCAGATCTTTTTCATTTGATTCAGAAAACATTTTGTTTATAGTTTCACTAAAATCGCAGGAGATAACTTTATAATAAAAAGTCTGCAAATCTACATACATTTTGGAACACCTTTAGGAGCAGGTTAAATACAATTTTGGAACAGCACAAAAGCATACCGAAAAATGGTAATAATAAATACTTTCTTATTACCATTTTTCATATTACCATATTTATGTAATGGTAATAATAAATACTTTCAAGTAACATTTACATATACTGTAACCTTCTGAGTAAGAGAGGGAAGGGGAAACAGGGTTCCTACTGTTAAAAATTGTACAAATTATGAATAAATGAATAAAATAAAGATGTAGAATTTAAGCGGCCTTTTACATTTTAATTTTGCCCACTGAACATAAAAGCAAATGGAAAAAAAACTGCAATAAAACCTAAATATAGCAGCTCAAAAAAAAAAAAACAAAAAATATATTTTTTTACCTGCAAAAAATAAAAGAAAATAAACTTTAATTTTACAGATAAGAAATGCTTGTACTGTTTTATAGAAATAATCTGTTCTCTATGTTCTATTAATATTAGAATATACTGATATGCAAAGTGATTGAGAGCACAAAATACTTTATTAAAAGTAAGGAAACACATTGTAGGATTTACTTCACAAAATTTTATTTTTGTGAGGTAAATCCTCTGAGGTAACACAAAAAAGAATAATGGGGGACAGTATTTGAAGCGAAAATCCCATATCCAAAGCAATTTGGAATAAAATTATCCCTGAATCACAGTAACGCTGTGCGTAATAACAAACATCAAACTAATAGTGACAAAATAAATATTAAACACATTACTTACTATTGGTGAGTTAAATTTGCAAATTATTACAAATCAATTAAAAAATAGAAAATATTCATGGACTTGTAATATATTTTAGGTACATCAAAAATTGAGTAAAAAATAAAGTGATAACTTTGCAATAAAAACTTTTCATGCACAGCAAGTAAAAATATCATCAAATAACAACATTCTTAGCAAAGATCGCATCTATATGTGGAAGATAAACAAAAGAAATAAATAATTAACGTAAGTTGTGAAAATACTTTTCATATCCAGTCTGGTAAATTACAAGGATTCAATGCTCAGAAAGTGTAGCTAGAGGGGGGACATTTCGTCACCTAGGGCATAGGATCCAAACAGGCACCAATTTGTATATAAAACTTTAGTCCAGCGCATTTTGGTAACCAGGAACGTGCATTGCAAAATTTGTTCTCGGGGGGACATCTGAAACTTCATGCATACACTCTGATAGTTACTGACCCCAATTAATAACCTAGATCCTTCTAGAAGTACAGTTAAAAAACTAAGACTAAAGATATTTTTGAGGAAATATTCCAAATTATACATATGACAAACATGTGAGAACATCTCGACAAGGTTAATTGCACTTTGTTCTAATTTATGCATGGCTTAAAAACTCTGATGATTTACTTAAGGAGAAGTAAAAGTTTACATTTACATATTGTATATAGTAAAATTAAAAAAGATAATTATATTCTACATCTGTTTTTATCCACTAATGGTGCGGAACATGTTAATATGGTGTCAAAAAACTGGTAGGCTAGTTTTCGATTTGGTTCTGTGAACCAGAGTGAGCAGATATAGAGGATTAACAAAAAGGGAAAAAAAGCTCTGAAAGAATGTCTCCAAACAACTTTTGAGCAATTATACTTATGAATTCAAGAGCAATAATTATTTTAATTTTTATTGATACTAAATCTATCTTTACTTATATACAATTTTGCCTTACTGAAAAATCAGAAAATTTTTGAAAAAAATATGAAAAAAACTGAATTCTTTATAAACATTGAAAAAGGTCTGAATATTAAACTAAATTCTTAAATCTCATCTCTGAAAGTAGCATTGTACAGGTGTACATTTTAAACAACAACAGCAGTGACAACATAATAATAATAATAATAATAATAATAATAATAATAAAAGTTACAGGAGTTTCAAGGTTTTACTTAACAACATATTTTTAAGAGGTAGGTGAGGGTGCAGAGTAAAAAATTAATCTGCAGGGACTAAAAATTGATTTTTATACTTTATTTCATTGTTACTTCATAAAATGTTGCAATAAGACTTGATTTTGCAAGCAATTTATTAACTTGGTGTCAAAATATGCAACTTGACATAAAAAATTTACATATAATAGAGATTAACTAAATGACAGAACTATAGCATAACATAAAATGATATACTAAAGAGTTGCTGGGTCAAATGCTTTAATAAAGATACCACATTGAATTTTACTGTATAAATATTTATTGTTTTACTCATTGATGTAACTTTACCCAAAAGTTATACTTTTTTTTTCTTTTAAGAATCAGCCCTAATAACTTTCTCAATTTACATGAAATTTATAAATTTAATACATAGTCACTAACTGCCCCAAAGTAACATCACTTTAGGGGAAAAAAAACTAAAAAAAAAACATATAAATCAATTTGGAAAATAAGAAAAAAATAAACTAACAAAAAAAGTAAACATCTCAAAAAAAAAAAAAAAAAAGTTATTGACAATTATGAAATTATGCGATACAAGCTTTGAAAAAATTAGACCGCAGAGATCAAAGTATGCAGACTTTGAACTAGTAATTAAGAACATTTAAAGAATAAATAAAACAAATAAAACAAAAATATGAATACCACTTATAATGCAATAGTTTCTTCTCTTTTACAGCATGCCACTGACAAAAATTCAATGGTTTTCCACAGGACCAGTTCAGAGTACTAGGAAAATAAAACGATAATAAAGTGATAAACAGCCAAAATCAATCAGTTTTTCTTGTAACATATTTTATTCATCACTTGCCTCTGCAAGCTTTAAAGACAGGCTCTCAAAAACTCGGTATAATTCAGAATGCTTCTTCATAGACAGCATGATGAACTTTTATAGAACAACAAAACTGGCAGGTCTTATCCCATTTTTAGGGAGAGAAATTCACGAAAGTGGAAACTGTATTGATGGCTAATTCTCCCTCTTTTGGACAATACAATATGTTATAAATTTTCTCTGAGTATTTCACTTCTATAAATTAAACCATTTGTAATTGCCCATAATACAGCTTGTGAAGAGAAATTCTGAATTTTCAAAATTTCTGACATAGTTGAATTCTTTTAAACCTGTTCAGAAATTGCATTATTTCTTGTAAAAAAAAAAATAATAACTTGATTGAAACATTTTGTTTCTACTCAGTGAGACACTTAATGAAACACAATTTTTGTGAGAAATCTACTACCCATCTGATTCAGTGCTTAAGATATACATTCTTCTAAAATGGGATGCTTTGCAATGCAAATAATAATAATAATATAAAATTACACACATGACATGTGTATAAGGAACATTTATTAACATATGATATGAATATAAAATTAACTCCCAAATTTAAAAATACACTGAAACAGTAAATAATTAAAAATAAATACATACTTATATCTAAAGGCATCCAAAGTAGTATTCACCCTTATCAAAGGTTCTTGAAAAATCACCCAGTCATCGCTGTTATTAACTTCTCCTATATTTCAAGAAAATCGAGTTTTCAGTACATAAAAAACATTCTAAAAGTTTCGTTTTCTAAAGCAAACCAATTTATATGAATATTCATTTTATTATCAATTTATATATATTTAACTATGACCACCCAAGGTAAGAGTTCTTCAGTTAAAATTTACCATTGTAAACATTATCACAAGAGAACAAATGATTCGGGTGGTAGATCGAGGGGTAATGGGATGAGTGGCTATAGGGCTTCAGTCCCCCACCACCCCACCCAATCTCAATCCAGGCAGCAATTACGACATAAAGTCGCTTGAGTCAGAAGTATGGGTCTCAATGGGGGCCCCCTTACATTTTGTTTCTTCACGACTCTGACAATTGTCTTTCTGTATTTTCCACAGTATTTTACCCGCTTGCCCATGATAATCAGCGGAACAATCATATTACATTAAATTTTTCAGTAATATTTGATCTTATTTATTAAGATATATTTTTCAGTAATATTTGACTTATTTATTAAGATATATTTTTCAGTAATATTTGCATATAAATTTCGAATATGAATGCATTTAAAATTATTTCAGATTTTAAAATGCAAAAATAATGTGTAACAGATTAAACAGTGATAATTCGCACATTGTACTAATATTTTAAGATGCTAACATATCAAAAATATATACTTGTGCAATATATATGAGGAATATTTGAAATATACACCCCAATATTGTGGATACATTTTAAATAAATTTAATTTAAAATTCATTAAGATTGACAATATAATGGGTAAATATTAATTTGCTACAATTTACATTAGTATTTATTTCCAATTTAATGATAATATTGAATAATTAAGTATATGAACATGAAAAAATAAAAATACTATAAAATTAATTACTTGTCAATATTAGGAATACATTAGAAATATTACCAATGTTTACCTAATATTGTGGATACATTTTAAATACATTTGGGCTAAATATTAACTTGCTGCTATGTAAATATACTGGTTTGGGTTTTCAATGTTTTTACAATCCTGTGAGGTGCTATTTGAAAGTTTATTGGTAATGGAACTACTTCAGAACTACTTCCAAAATATAGGCAATATTGCAGATACATTTCATTTAAATTCAGTAGAAAAAAGGATTAAAATTATTTTGAATTTTTAAGTAAATTTTACCAATATCATAAATTTATTTACCCTTAATGATACCCAGTAGAAGACCCAAACTCTGAAATCCATGCTGTCTGCTTTCTCAACAATGTCAATAAATAATGAAATCTGTTCTGCTACCTGCAAGTTCAGAAAACCACAGAATAATATTAAATACTTGAAAAATATAACATTAATGATATGGGCACCCATAAGGGGGGGGCTCAAGGTAGGGAACTTGCTCCCCCCCTAGGAGAGGAGAGCAGGGGCAGGGACATACCCCAAAAAAAATTCTGGGAGGGTCCAAAAATTTCGGAGGGGGTCCAAACGATGAAAAAAGGCAGAAATTTTCACAAAAAGACTTCACCATTATTGCTTTGTTAATAAAAACTGAAATTTCGGAGGTGTTACAGACCCCCACCCCCCTTCCTGGGTACGTCCTTGGCCAGAGGGTGACTGGTGGGGCTTCAGCCACCCTCGAAATAAGTAAACATAAGAAATGGAGAAAATTACATATTCGTGGGTAATTTTGAAAGTTCAGCTTGAAATTTTTAAGGTTTAGATACGTCCCTAAGCCAAACTCACTCCACCCCCCCCCCACTTAAGTATGTTTTTTCAATCTGCAAAGATATGTTCTGATTAAATGAATTTAAAATGAAATATGCTAGATAAATTTTTAAGTTTATGAACATTTCCTATGCAATATGTGAAATAACCTTTATTAAAAATGAAGTCTTAAAAAAATGCAACTCAAAGCATGGCTTTTTCCATAACATTACAGAAATAATTCAGCAATCAAAATTAATTGAATGTCAACAATATTATTTGAATTGTCTTAGACTGAACAAGTGTAAAGTAAGCTTTATTTAAGGGGAATAGATGAAGTGAATATTATCAAATACAATGAAGAACCGTTCTGATTTATACCATCTTTAAAATAAAACAAACTACATTAAAATCGGCTCATCCATTTGGGATCTATTTTGCCACACACACATCCAACTTTTAGAAAAAAAAAAAACCAGGCATTTAGTATCTTAGAATGAAAATTTAATAAACTAAATTCATATTCTGAAAAAATTTAAGGACCCTTTAAAATGGGGTGTCTGGGGCATGTGCCCTCCTTGCTCCTCTGATAATCATGGTCTTATCATCACAGGATTTTCAGTAGTATTTGACTTAATTATTAAAATATATTTTTCAGCAATTTGTACATAAATGCACCTAAAATTATTTATCAGATTTTAAATTTTGAAATAATGTACAGTAGATAAACAGTCTTAATTCACCATTACTGTGATATTAAGATGCTGACACATTAAAAATATTTGTTAGTACAATATGAGGGAAATTTATAATATACACACAATACTGTGTGGATACATTTTAAATATATTTAATTTAATTCATTAACATGGACAATATAATGGATAAATGTTGCTAATTTTTACCAATATTAGTTTTTATTTCCAATATAATAACAATGTGAAGGATTGAGTATATTAGCATTAGAAAAATAATAAAATGGTATAAAAATATTTTTAAAAATTACTTGTCAATATTAAGAATACATTATAAATATTTCGAATTTTTACTTAATATTGTGAACACATTGTAAAGATATTTGGGCTAACTACTAACTTGCTACTATTAAAAACTTTATCAGTAATGGAATTACTTCAGAAACATTTCCAGTATATAGCCAATATTATGGATATATTTCATATATTAATTAAATTCAATAGAAAAAAAAATTAGCATTATTTTGAATTGGTATCTAGGCTAAAAGGTAAGTTTTACCAATTTGAGAATTTTATTTACCAATATTGATACACAACAGAAGACATAAAATCTACCATACCAAAATCTGCAAGGCTCTAAAATTAATACTGCATTACTAAATTTAATATTGTAACACTTACCTTTATTACCAGTAATATTAAACTTATCCGTTACTATACTATTGAATTATCCTTAAACAGTATACAAACTTTTCAATTCCAAAAATCTCGCATTTAACACCAAAAACAATAACTTTTTTTCCGCGTTGAATCAGTTTACCCCCTTGTGTTTTTCGTACTACTAATGAAAGCTCACACATTCTGAATCACCTGCTACTTTCAGCTGGTTTCCCTGATTTAAAAGTGGACTTTCCTGAGGCCATCTGGGGTGTTCGATCGTAAATTATCCACTTTACCATATGAGAGAGAGGTTTGTGTATGTGTAAAAAGTGGAGAGGGAAATATTACACCACAAAAACAGAGCGGTTATTTTGATCTAACAACGTATATATGTATATTCTAAGCGTGAATCTGTGCTAGAATGTGCAATAAGATAAAATGATGCACATAGACATATTGAAATTTAATCACAAAATATTTTTTTCCCCACGTTTATAATTTATTTCAATATAAATTGCATGCAATATATAATTGATCATTATTTTCTGCTTTTGATTTAAAATTTTGTTTATACTATTTGCAACAGGCGCGTATCCTTCCTAAAAATCTGACCCTTTACTTAGTTTAAAATTTGATACTGAGGCTACAGTTGAAACAGCTTGCTTACAATTTGATACACAGGTTAGAGCCCTCTCCACCCCCGAAATAAAATCCTGACTGCACCACCGATTTACAAACACGCATCAAAACATGCTCAAATATTATATACAGAAACAAAAAACGAATGCAAGATTTCAGCTATATAAGCATAAATAACATACTACGATCAAGTATAGAGACGGATCCAAAGATCAATTTCTCGGAAGGGTATAAAATTAAAAGAAGCAGGCTTGTTTAAGTCTTAAAAACAAAATGTATAGTAAAGCAAAATGTTAACCCTAACCAAAGCAATGTCTGTCGGAAGAGCTGGAGTCCTAATGGATCCGACACTGAATCAATGTATCTTATATGTTGTGAATTATCAAATTTTAAATAACATTTACAATAATTGAAAAGTTATAAGGTTTTACTTACTTGTGTTAGCTAAAAGTATTCCATTACTTGTATGCAGTTGGTACTTCGCAACTGCAGTCCAATTCCAATATGGCGTCGTTTGGGTGTGGAAGCAACGCACTCACTCCTGCTGAAGTGAACGCATCATGGGAAATGTGATGACTCTCTCGCTAGAGTGAGCAGATAGCGCCTTCACCCTTACTCTAAGAGTGACATTGTCTCACTCTTGCAGTTAGGGTGACAGAATCCTATCGATGAAGAGTCATAATGCAGTTTTCTCACTCTTATCTCACTCTATCTGGGATCATTTGCCGGTGACTTTTTGTAAGAGTGACAATGTCACTCTAAATTTTTAAGAGAGTATAATACGCTTTTAATATATAGCACTTTAGTGCGTATTTAAAATCTGAAAGTGTTTCAGATTTTCTTTTTCTTTTTTTTTCCTTTCCGTTTTTTGATAAAGGCCATTATCCAGAAGCTCTTCAGAATTAATATAGGACGAAAATAGTGTGTTCCTTTTTGTAGTATTTTATCATTTAACCATCTTATTTTTGTAACCAGGGGCGGCCCGACACGGTAAGCATCGCATCTGGGTGCCGGTTTCGAAGGGGCGTCATTTCGAACTCAAAAACTAAGTAGAGCATAAAAAGGAGCGTCTTTTTTTACATTAGCAGAGGGCGAAACTTACCCTGGGGCCGCTCCTGTTTGTAACCATCTTAATTTTAAATTCCATTCAGAGAATCTGAGAGATTTCAGTACCAAGGAAACCGGTGAGGAACAGGATTCTCTCCGAACAAAATTTATTAAGATGGCGAACCAACTGGTCGCCGGAGGAGGCTAGTAGTAAAATATGTGCTAGCCACTTCCTCTTTATATTCACTCACAAGAACTTCCTCTCCGAATTTCCCTTTTGAGTGACTCAATCAAATCATTGCGATTCTCCAACAATAAAATCACTTGTTTCTGAGACATATCTCTTCTCTAATTTACAAGATTTGTACGTTATCTGTACTTGTACGTGCATTTGCTGTCGATTTTGTGCGGAGCGGCTGGTATGGAATCTGGGTTTTGTTTACTACCAGAAAAACGTAAGAAAATTTTTTAACAGGGAACTGGGATAGGTCACTTATAGAGGGTTGTGTGGTCTCATCTAGAGGATGTTTTAACTTTAAGTAGATAGAGTAAAAAGTTGGTCGTTTGTGTAGGAGGTCGCTTAATAGAGGTGTTTGCAAGTAGAAGTTTCATTGTATAACAATGCTTTTTAAGAATGTATCAATAATATACTTCGTAATAATGGCCATTATTAAAGACACTAGACACTATCTTAGACACCATAGACATTATTAAAAAATGACTTTAAAAAAAAAAGAAAGTTATTGTTATAAGTTAATGCAAAAGTATATGGGCAATAACAATGCGTTTTAAAAATATGTCAATAATATTCTTGTAAACAATGGTCTAAGACATTAAAGATGACTTTCAACAAAGGGCATTTATTTTTTAAATCAATGCAAAAGTATGAGTATTAACAATGCTTTTAAAGGATGTATCAATATTATTCTTTAAAATAATGTACTAAAGCATTATTAAAGAAAAACTTTCAGCAAAAGGAAGTAATAGTCGAAATCCATGAAAGAATATGAGCTGTAACTATGTTTTTTTTAAGAATGCATCAAAAGTATATTTCGACACAATGGACTTGAACTTTAATCAAGACTGACTTTGAACAAATGGAAGAAATTGATGCAATGAATGCAAAAGTTCGATCGATTAACAATGCCTTTTAAGAATATATCAATAATATGCTTTGTAACAATGGGCTCTAAGGTATTCTTAAAGAATGAATTTAGAGGAAAGGAAGTAATTGTTGTAATAATGCAAAAGTATGGGCTATAACAGGGCAGTGGCGGCTCGTGGGATACAGCAAGTACAGCCGGGCTGCACTTGAAATCATCAGCACATACTTTAAAATAATTTATTCTACTAATTTTCCTAAATTCAGATTAGATTTATGGAATTCCTATGGTAAATTAAAAAAATCTCAACAACAACAACAAAAAAAAACCCAAACAAAAAAAACGTATTGAGGCCAGATCGCTCATTCAGAAAAAAAGCACTTTAATCTTCCCGCAATTCAATTGGGAAAATCTTTGGTTCAGCCCAGAGCGCTGATAAGAAAATTGGCAGCACTGTTGCCATGACAACGTAATGGCAACATAACACTGTTGCCATGGTTACGTAAGCATTTCCTCCGGCATAGGCTATAATGGGGGTACGCAGCTAAGACTCAGCTCATTCAAGATTTTGAAAGGTTGGCAGCACTTGTGAATTCGACTCACTGATTGGCTCGAGAAGTGAGGGAGGGAGTAAGGAGAATATTTGTTCGGAAAACTCTGGACTTTATATTGCTGAATTTATCAAGAAGGTAAGCCTGAATAGACGCTTATGAATGGACAATGACCCATCAAAGCAGTATTGTTTTTAAGTAAGCAAGAACTGGCATTTAGAGGACATGGCGAGCGAAAAAATTCTTTAAACATAGGAAATTTTAAAGAGCTTTTAAAATTATTGATATCTGAATTAAAACAACGCCTTTTTATGAGGGCATCACTGACCGATTCGCAAGTTTAAAAGAAAGGAGGATTGATTTGACTTATAAAAAATAAGTACGTTTTCTTTTTTTTTTTTTTTTTTTCTTTTCTTCTCAAGTTATCGTTACAAAAGAAAATTTTAAGGAAACTTCGAATCAGACACGGATTAATGCAATTTTGAGGATAAGAGCGGCTGGTTGAAATTTATGTCCATTTTATGGAAAAGTAAAATAGGATCTCTTACATTTTTTATGTAATTTCTTTTTTTTTCCTCGGTGAGGGCTTAATCCGCCAGCTTTCGAATTCAATAACAAAGATTTTCCATTCCTGTCCGGAGGAGGGGGAGGCTCAGATGCTTCCGGCTGCACTAACAGTTTTGACCACGGGCCGCCACTGTAACAGGGGTTCCCAATTCGCGCACACAGGTGGATTTTCAAATATTCTCGGTCAAAACTCCAATATACGAAGTCAGTCATCGCAGTCACGTTACTTATTTTTACGATTCTTATTGGTTTCTTGAATCCAATGGCAGCCTGCATAATATTTGAATCGAATGTTTTAACGGTCAACCACTAATGAAAAGTTTGTCGTCTCCTAAATAACAACTGATTATTGTTTAAATTTGAAGTTATTAAAAACAAAACTTCTCTTGTTTTAAAAGTGTTTGGTGTAACTTTTATAATGGATCGAGAGTCTGGGGATATATATTTGTGTATCCTAACTAATATTATAAATGCGAAAGTGAGTTTGTTTGTTTGTTTGTTTATGACGCTATCACGCCTAAACAGCTGAATCGATTAGGATGAATTTTGGTTTAGATATAGATGGGACCCTGGAGATGGTTATAGGCTACTTAGAATTTTAGATTTTTAATTACTTTTTTAATTATTAATTAAAAATCGTTTTTACGTTGCCACGCTTGGCGAGTTTCGCCCGTATCAATCAAATGATTCATGTTTTGAGCTAACAAGAATGCTATTGCTTCAATAAAGAAGCGCGTGCGTGCATCTGAAAAACATTAAATTCCACGGAAATTATGCCAGTTTTATGCCAAATCTATCTATCAATAATAATAAAAATGAATGTTCTCCAGACAAATCTACAGAAAGCAGAGCTTTGGAAATTTGAGCATAGAAGCCCATGACTCTGCACCTGAGGCTCAGAATGTTGAAATTTTAAATACTTTTCTAATTATTAATTAAAAACCGTTTTATCGCCCGCACAAAATGATTTATGCTTTTGAAATAAAGCTGAAATTCTATTTTCAGATAAACATGCATTTGAAAAACATGAAATGGTATGGAAATTATGTTGATTTTACGCCAAATTAAAAAGCATTAGAAAGAAAAGTCCAAATGTGTTTCTTAAACTTCATAAATTTCCAAATCCTACCAATAATATAAAAACTCGGCTGTTCGAGCCTCGTCAGGGGGAGATCCCCCTGAACCCCCCTAATTTTTTAGTTTTATTATTGCCATATTAAAACTATATTAATTGACTTGTCATTTTATCGCTCATCTTTCGCATATTTCGCCTGGTAACCCTATGTTGAAATTTTTATGAATGTAACCTATTTATAGAAAAATACATGTGGTGCATATTCTACAGCTTACGAAATATTGTAACAATAGATTAAAGCTGTTGTGAACTAATAATATTTGAATATATGGAAAAAATACATGTGGAGCATATTCTACAGCTTACGAAATCGTGTAACAATATCGAGACTAAAGATTGCTTTAATCTCGATATTAAAGCTGTTGTGAACTAATAGTATTTAAATACATGTAAAATTATGTCGCTTTATTATGTCGCATTTTTGGGACACATTTTTCAATAAGGGTATTGAGAGATAAAATGACATAGTCATTAAAAAATGTGTACGTTTGTGTGTTTAGATGTTTTTGGACTGAATCACACACAAATTGCTGAACGGATTTGGAAAAATTCGTATTGAAGATAGCTTATGCCCTGGATTAACATACAGGCAACCTTTCAAGCATATAGCATAAATAATTCTTTTACAAAAACATTCAAAATGATTCTAATGTATTGCGCTCTATGGAAATTTTATAGCTACTAAACCGATTCTAAAACTTAGTTACACTATTCCTGAGTATTATTGTTTGTTTGTTTGTGGATTAAAACCGATTGACTGCACTAGGGTCCTAGGCCTATATGGGGAATTCCTCTGTGGGGAACTTTCTAAGGGATCCTAGCCCGTATTTACGCGAGGTTTTGGAGAAAACCGCGAAAAACTACGAGCGGCTAGGTCGACAGGCTCGACCAGGGGTTGAACCTGGCACCTCCAGCCTTCCAGTTTTGAGAGTAGAACTTCTTAGACACTGGTGGGACCCTGAGTGTTATAGGCTACCTTTTATGCATATATCACAAATAGTTCTTTTACAAGGATACTCATAAGAATTACATTACACTCTATGTGTATCTCTGTAAGTACTGAACCGAATCCAAAACTGTTTTCACTGTTAGAAGCTACACTATTCTTGTTTATTATAGGCTAAAATTCATGCATTTAGTGCAAATAGTTTCTTTACAGGAACACTCAAAATAATTCTAATACATTACGCTCTCTGGGTATCTCTGTATCTATAGAACCGATTCTAAAACTTTTTCGCTATTAGAAAGCTGCACTATTCCTGATTAACGTAAGCTAAAATTCATGCTATAGCATAAATATTTCTTTCACAAGAACAACAAAAACAGTTAGCAAATACTGTCGTAACTGTATTCGCCTAATGCCTGAAAAAAAATCTAAATTTAGTAACTCTGCTTACTCTCTTATTTTAAATGAAGTATACTACCGTGTTTTATACTTCATATAAAATAAGTAAAAAGCAAATAATATTTAAATGCAGTTTCTTTTGTCGCAAACATATGTGTTATTCACACATGCTTCATTTCTTTTGGGACCTAACTCTAAAGCCGACGCGGACGAAGTCGCGGGTAGCAGCTAGTTTAAAATATAGTTATTATTTATAATTCTTTTTGCAAACACGAGAAGAGAACAAATCTTTGTGTTAAATTTAATGTAATGATTGACTTTATTGAGCTAGAAAGTTATAAATTCATTAGAATCAGGCTACGTTATAAAGATTATAATAAAGTTCCTTATCGTAGCTTAACGTCTATGTTAGTTGTAGTTGCTAATATTTGCTACTCTCCTCGTTATTAGATAATTAATAACAAAAATTAAGAAACCAATATTTTAATTTTTTGTATCTTAATTTTTTTTAATTTCATCTTTTTAGAATGTCGTGTCTTTTTAGAATGTCGTCATATGTCGTGGGCAATTAGTTGATAGAGACTGTCATCTAAAGGATAATAATAAAATATTTGAAAATCTTGTCGGCAAAGTAAGAATTTTTTGGGGTTGAGGATGATTTAACAGATCATTTTTAATATGCTTTTAGTATATGCCAATCATGTTTTTTTTTTTCGATTTCTTTAGCTTTTTAAGTGTTTAAATCCATCTATAGGTTTTGACCAAAAAACTTAAAAAATTCACTGACCGCATTCTTTTTGGCACGATGTCGTTTATTGCAGCCCTCGAAGCTTTCTGGTAAAATAATTTGCAACATCAAATTAGATGCTCTTATTTAAGGAAAAGAAGTTTTTTTTATGAAAATACGCGCCGCTTTCAAACACTTTTCATTTACAAATAAATTTGATTTTAATTCGTTTCCACGAATTTGAGTGCGTCCACATGTGTTCTGTTACACACCTTTCCTCGGTTTTAACGTCCGTTAACTCGTCCGTAGATTTATTTACTTTACTCAAGGATAGGAGCTGTCTCTCCGATTCTTCTTTACTCCATCACCCGAGACTCAAGAACAAAGCTTGATTTAAACATCCCTTCTTTAGGAGTTGCAGCAGACAGGCCCCGATTCTCACTGAACATTTTGTGTGCTTTTACGTTAATTTTTCCCCTCTTGTAATTTTAAAGTCTTCATTTAACCCTTTAAGCGGTTTGGCCGTACAGTGTACGTGCTACCCAAAATCGGCCTCACTGGTTTGCCCGTATAGCGTACGGGCATCGATATTTTCTCCTTTCCTTTTCTGATTTGCCCGTATATTTCATTATTGTGAAGAGACTATTTAGTATTAATATTTTTCAATAGATTGCGTGGCTTGTCAATGTAACTGAAATGCTTTTCATCCGGGTTTTTCTTCCTAGCGAGAGAGCGGGAATATTTCATCATATGCCTTTCAAAATATGCCTTTTTTGGAAGCATTTCGGTAAAAAAATTGACCGCTTAAAGGGTTAAAGTATCGTCATTTTGCCGTTTCATATTGTCTGGTATAGTTTGCACACCTCTCTCTCTGTTAATGAGTTTGACTCCGGCTTGGGTTTGATTGTTAATTCGTCCGTCCCATCACAGATGGTAACTTTCAAAATTATCCACTTTTTCTTGAATCGTAATTTAATTTTTGCTTTTATTTGATTTAAGTTAGCCAGTTGTTGATCAATGTCTTCAATCTCCCGAAACCCTAAAATAACTCGACTAAGAACCTGATTACGTTGCGGCCCGCCACTGGACAGATGTATTCAATTGCGGCCGGCCAACATTTGTAAGTTGGAAACCCCTGGGCTATAACAATGCTTTGTCAGAATATATGAAAAATACATTTCGAAACAATGGACTTATACATTATTAAATAATGTACAAAGGGCCGTAATTGTTGAAATCAATGCAAAAGTATGTGCATTAACTATGCTTTTAAGAATATATCAAGAATATACGTTGAAACAATGGTGTAAAACGTTATTAAAAAGTGACTTTTCCACATATTTCAATAATTATTGAAATCAATACAAAAGTATTAGCTATAACAACGCTCTCTCTTTAGAAATATATCAATAATATATTTTGAAAGACTCGATTTAAGTGCTATTATAAAATGGCTTTCAACAAAGGGCAGTTATTGTTTAAATCAATGCAAAAGTATTTGTAATAATAATACTTTTGAAGAATGTTCCAATAATAAGTTTCGAAACGATAGACGAAAGTAATATTCAAGGATGTTTTTCAATAACAGGAAGTTATTGTTGTAATCAATACAATAGCATGGGCAATAACAATGCTTTTTAAGAATACATCAAATATATAGTATTTTAAAAGAATGGGCTTAAATGAATGACTTTCAAGTAAAAGAAGCAATTGTTGATATCAGTGCAAAAGTATACGCTATATATACTAAGAAAACATAGACTATATTAAAGAATCACCTTCAACAAAGGGAAGTAGTTGTGATGAATGAATAGTTAAAATGAATGGAAAAGTATGAGCAAATAACAATGCCTTTTAGGAATGCATCAAAAAAATTCTTCAGAGCAATTGACTAAAGTATTATTAAAGAATGACTTTCAACAAAAGAAAATAATGGTTGTAATGCATGCAAAAGTATACGGGCTATAACAATATTTAAAAAAAAAAAAAACCTAGTGGCCAAGGCCCCCAGACTCGCTACGCTCGCTTTTCGTATGAGGCATTCGGCCCCTAATAAGGCTTATTCGTAAAAAAGACATAATTTCAACAGACAAAACCTGAAAATTGGATCAGATAGAATGTTACTGAGCTATACACATTGCTTGGTTCTTGCATGTTCATTGGTACATAAAAATTTAAACTTCACACTACAGTAGACCCCCCCACCCCCTCATAACACGGAAGATATTTTGTTATGGGAATCCGTGTTGTACGAGTCCTGAACTATACTCCACCTGGAATGCGGACTCCGCTTATAATCGCTGGAAAAATTATTTGCACTCCTCAGAAACACAATGATATTTAATGTTGCCATTCAAAAGTTATATATTAATTAGGAGCTAAAGCATAATAAAATCAGAACGTCTGTTTCAGCTGTATTTTTAATAATGTAAAACCTATTGGACACCTTTCGAATTTGCCACCCATGGCGATTTTTCATTATTTGGCGACTTGCGTACATGTAAAGTTAATAAAAGCTGCGGAACAGATAGGATAGCTTGCCACCAATGGCGACTTTTCATTATTTGGCGATTTACACATGCTCACAACCTATAATTACTGTTCATTTAAGGTTACCGGAAAACCGTTATCCATATTTTCATTTATATAATCGTTTGCAGATTGGCGTATTTAGCACCACGAATTATACCATCTCGTCGCGCTAGCAAATATCCAAAGTGTATAACTGCTATAATGGCATAGTTAACGCCGCCCAATATTTCTACTGGTAGCAAATAATCCAGCTGGACCGAACCGGCTTTAAAATAATCTGCATTTTAATTATTTTTCATTTTCAAGATATTAGTTATTCTGTTTTGGAAAAACGAATAATCGCTCATTCTAAACTCCTGTTGTCTAAGCGAACTTACTATTTGAAAATTGTCAACTTTGTGTAACACATTTTGAGGTACTTATTTCATATAGTTTATATTTTGGCGTAAAATGGGCGTAATTCTAACTCATGTTTGTAAATTTCACGCGATTCTAGATACTTGGAAACGTTTTGTTGCAAAGGAATGAATGATTTTATGCCAAATCTGGCAACCATTCTGTTTATTGTTTGAGTTTTTTATTAATGTCTTCTAAAATAGTTCGATTTTCGAAATTTAAGTCAGCTTAGCAGGTTCCTCGGAATTTTTCGAATCTGTAGGCACCTTAGTCGAAACTCAAATTCCCACGGTTTAGGAGGAGATAGGCCAACAAGCTTTGACAGCGCCAGCGGCAGCGGCCTTTACTTTTTTTTAGAATAGAGAGATAAATCAATAGTGTACTTTGAAACAATGGTTTAAAACATCATTAAAGAATGACTTTTAACAAAATGCAGCAATTGTTGAAATCATTTAAAAGTACGGGCTATAACGATGCTTTTTAAGAATGTTTGAATAAAATACTTTGGACTAAATATACTAAGACATTATTAAATGATATCTTTTAACATAGGGATATATCAATCAAAGTATGAATATACTTTGAAACAATGGACTAAATACTATATCATTATTAAGGAACAAAGTATGACTTTCAACAAAAGGAAGTAATTGTTGAAAACAATGCAAAAGTATTAACTATAACAATGCCTTTTAAGAATATATTAATAATGCACTTCGAAACAGTGGGCTAAATCATTAGGAAAGAATCACTTTCAACAAAGGGAAGAAACTTTTAAATGAATGCAAAAGTATGGGCAAGAGCAATGCTTTTTAAGAATGTATCAAAAAAATTCTTCGAATCAATTGACTAAAGTATTATTAAAGAATGACTTTTAACAAAAGGACAGTAACTATTGTAATCAATGCAAAAGTATGGGCAATAGCAATGCTTTTTAAAAATATATTAATAATGTACTTTGAAACAATCGTCTAAGACATTAGTAAAGAATGACTTTCAACAAAGGGCAGCAAATGTTGAAATCATTGCAAAAGTAAGGGCTATAATGATGCTTTTTAAAAATATGTGAATAATATACTTTGAACTAAGTGGACTAACACATTATTAAATAGTATCTTTCAACAAAGGAATATGTCAATAGTATACTTTGAAGCAATGGTCTAAATCATATTATTAAGGAATCACTTTCAACAAAGGGATGTAATTGTTAAAATGAATGCAAAAGTACGGCAAAAACAATAGTTTTTAGGAATGTATCAAGAAAATTTAGAAAAACTAAAGTATTATTAAAAAATGACTTTTAACAGAAGGAAGTAACTGCTGGTAATCAATGCAAAAGTGGGCAATAATAATGCTTTTTAAAAATATATCAATAATGTACTTTAAAACAATGGTCTAAGAAATTACGCTAGTAAACAAATTTAAACTTTTTTTCTGCCTCTGGTTTGTAAATGGGTGGATTTACTTAATTTATGGGTGCTGAATTCACTGGTAAAATCAATTTATGTCTATCACGTCACATTTCCAAGAGGCACAGGAAAATCAGAAGCAATACCGACAAAATTTGATAGAATTGAAATTAACAAGAAATTCATATTAAGAACTTAATAATACAATATTATTTTATATGTATACATTGGTATTTATATGTATACACATGCCAACATAGATATCATCTTTTTTCCTGTCCAAAATGCCCTTCCCACTTGGTTTGAATGAGGTCCAATCCGCTAACTCGATATTCGTCAGTCTGATATCAAACGATGGATCGCTGACCAATTTTTCTATTTGTGGTCCAATAAATATACTTTCTTTTAACTTTGCTTCACTCAGTTTGAGAAACTTTTCTTTCAAATGATTGAAGACCTGACCTCATTTATCCAGAGCTTTAACAAAGTTCTTCATAAAACCCAACTTGACATGAATCGGAGGCAAAATGATTTTATTGGGCTCAACCAGTGGAGTATTTTTCACATTTTCCTTTACAGTTACATGTGATTTCCTTTTAAGCCACTTTAACTGTATAGTGGCCAAAGTTTTATAAGTTTCTTTCACGTCCTACTGCATGAGCCAAAGGCACAGATGGAAAAGTATTGCCATTATGCAGTAGTACTGCTTTTAATCTGGTTTTGCTAGAGTCAATAAAGAGTGACTATTCCTGATGGTTATGTTGTACACCTAGCTGCATCAGCAGACCATTGACATCTCTACATACACACATTGAATTCTGCATGTCGAAATATTGAGCGAATGAAGTATCTTTTGATCTCAAACAGGAAATTTTTGTACCTGGAGCTGGAAGGTTTGGTTGTTATAGTCTCGACCCCAAAAGTTCAGCTTGCTGTTTTGAAAGTTTTAGATCGCGAACCAAATTGTTCAACTCCTTTCGATTAAAGGGCTGAGGCAGAAAATCTTGAGGGGAATATTTTCTACAGGTTCTTGATCAGCGTCTTCAGATTCACTTGACACCCGACTTCAGATTCACTTGTTTCTGATTCTATGTTTTGCAGATTACAGGCAGGAACAGGCAACCTTTCATTGTGTCACCGGCAAATGCACTGAAGATGCATTTTATACTTTATTTTATGTCTAGTTTTGACAGAGAATGCTCTGCAATATTTGTGAGAGAGAAGTTATAGGCTGGAAAATGATCCTTAGGCTAACTCCACACCATAGGAATTGAGAATTGCATAGCTTGGCATTTTCCTTTCAGTCACTTGGTTAAAGTAGTAGAACATGTTATGCACGAATACGAGAAGCAAAAGTTTTATCTTGATCACCAAGAGGACTATCAAAATATAATTTATAGGCCTTCTTAAATCAAATCAGTAATTGTTTTTTGGGGGGCTTTTGGGGTGAATTTCTCACAGACATAAGAAAAGTTGTCGGGGTGGTTAAGACAACAACTATGTTTACTAGTTGTTATTTTTAGTAAATGCAAGTTTTAAATATAAGTATAAAGCAATTTTAAAATAAAAATACCTCTCAATAGAAACACTCACTTATTTTTAAAAAATCCTCTCAATGCATTCTTAGGCTGAGATAAATACGATAGTAATTGCACCATGCATGTTTCAACATTCACTAGGTCATAATGTTTATTTCGCACTACTGGATTATCTGTCCAACTAATGAATAACACTTGCCTGTGTAACATCTGACATCCAGTGACAATTTGTTGATCTTATAGCACTCTTTACCAAACTTTAGAAAAAAAAATAAAAAATTAAACATTAAAATAAAAGAACGGAAAGTAGTGAAATTACGAAAAAAATAAATAAAAATCCTTAAAAACTCAAAAATCTTACGTGCTAGATTATTTTGAAAGGTAGATTCGGATTCTACACACCAAAATACATACTAATTGATGTATCACATCCCAGAGGCAAAATGGCTGTTGAGTAGTGTTATTGAAGAATGACTTTCGACAAAGGGCAACTATTAGTGAAATCAATGCAAAGCATGGGCTATAACGATGCATTTTATGGATAAAATGGACTAAGATATCATTAAATAATAGCTTTTAAGAAAAGAATGTATCGATAACATAGTTTGAAACAATGGACTAAATAATTATTAAAGAATCACTTTCAACAAAAGGAAATAATTTTAAAATGAATGCAAAAGTATGGGCAGTAACAATGCTTTTTAAGAATGTATCAAAAATTCTTTAAAATAATCGACTAAAATATTATTAAAAGAATGACTTTCAACAAAAAAGTAGTTGTTGAAAACAATACAAAAGTGATCCATAACAATTCTTTTTAAGAATATATTAATAATGTACTTTGAAACAGTGAACTAAAACATTATTAAAGAATGAATTCATTAAAGGGAAGTAATTCTTGATATCAATGCAAAATACGTTCTACAACAATCCTTTTAAGAATGTGCCTATGGTATACTTTGAAATAATGAATTAAAGCATTTTTAAAGAATGACTTTCAACAAAAGGAAATACGTTAAAATCCTTGCAAAAATATGGGCTGTAGCAATGCTTTTTAAGAATGTATCAATAATACACTTTGAGAGAATGATCTAAAGCATTATTAAAGGATGACTTCTGGAAATGGATGTAATTGTTGAAATCTATGCAAAAGTATGAACGTTGACAACGCTTTTTAAGAATGTATCAAAACTATGCTTTGAAATAATTCACTAAAGTATTATTAAAAAATGTCTTTTAACAAAAGGAAGTAATTGTAATCAGTGCAAATGTATGTGCAATAGCAATGCGTTTTAAAAAATATATCAATAGTGTATTTTGAAAGAAGGTCTATGCTGAGATAAGTAAAATAATGTAATGAAAAAAAAAAATCTGTGTCACACTGTGTTCATAGTTGAAAAGCTTAAAATTAATTTCGGCTGAATTGATCGTAGTGTTTGATTAGTACCTTTTCTATGTGTGCTATAATACAAAGTTTTATTTGTCTCATCTTTTAACACCAGTTTTTTGAGTGTTTTTTTTATAGTCTGAGATATTATTAACGAATGGCTTTCAAAAAAAGGACAGCAAATGTTGAAATATGTGTTACGGCATTATATGTCTGTGTATACACATTAGAGCACAGACGGACGGACAGACAAACCGAAATATATAAACACTATTCAACCTTGTTGGAAAGTGTTAAAAAGAAAGATCTTATATTGATTTTTATATGTTATATTGCATTCCATTTTTTTTTTTTTTTAGTTCTCAGACACCTCCGAAAAAAAAAAAAAAAAAAATCTGATTACGCTATTGAATACGGTTTACTTTTAACGTTTTGCGTGTGCAAGTTACAATGCCAAGCTGATTGGCCCAATATGTTACGATGACATGTTTACGGGTACACCATACTTACAATAGCTACAGAACATAATAATACCCAATTCTGTGAAGAACCTGCCGTCGTTTAATCTTACAAATCTATGCCTTCAACATGACGGTGCGCCTGCTCACAAGATATTTCCAGTGAAGCAATACCTCGTCGAGAAATTCAGGAACCAAACACGGTCGTATCCCGTCATAGCGAGCCCGGTATAGAAGGAACTCAGGGGTATAACAAACGGAAATTTTGGTCCCACCCTTTTACTATTGTATATAAGGTTTCAGAGATATCGAACCACCGCACAGTGGAATATTCGTATCAAAATCCTAGCCAAAAAGCGAAAATTTTAAATTTGTTTAAAAACAGTAATATATATGTTTTTGGATAGCCTAGTAACTGATGCATCACGAGATGCATGTTTCTCGACCATAATTCATATCCAAAAGATGCAACACTCGGTTTAAAAGCAAATTTCTTCATTTACGGCAAGAGATTTCAGCGTTTTGTATTACTTCGTTGTGCATTTTTTACGAGCTCTTTAAATTAATTTACTGATTTGAAACTTAGTATAATTGTAGTAAAATATGTTTATTTTAATTATATGTATCTATTAGTTTGAAAAAAATAATGACTTTATCAATAAAAATTGTAAACTTTTTAAATTTTTTTTTTCAAAAATCTACATTTTAAAAAGCTTTTTGAAGAGGTGTCGGGGCTTTTCGCGCATAATTTCGACTATAATCGTAATTATTACAGTAATCAGTGTCTATTCCAAGAAAAAAATGTTCCCACAACATCCACCATTTTTATAAAAAAAAAAATATTTACATAGCGCCATTTTTATTTTTTCGATAGTTTTTTGACGGGTGATTGCAAAAGGGATACAAACAAACTCGCTTGTATTTCTCATAAACTATAAATTATGTGCAAGTGTTTGGGTAAAGGTATATAAAATTTCATTCCAGTTAAGATTTAACATCAGAATTTTAAATTCAGTATGTAATTTCTTATTTTTCTGATGTAAATTTGCTATAAGAAGAAAATTTCTACATATTCCAAAATTGCCCTTTCTTAGTCCTGTAAATAGGTCCCATCTATTTACAGCTTAGTTTTCCATTTATGTCGTAAATTGTGTCTAAAGCAAAAACTCTCCTTTTTTGTTTCTCAAAGGTTGGCAACGGTGACTTCGGGTCATGGAAGTGTGAGTGTGTAAACAGAAACACGTGCTAGTTCTTTAAGTCATTTTGAAGTGCTGGCTTGAAATAAATTACTTTCTCCTCCAGCTTGCAATGAGATTTTGTAGGTTTGCAAGGAGGCTTCTTTTAAGCAGTGTCCTTTTAGCTGCTCCAGACAAAGGCCAAGGGAAAAGAGCAAACCTTATAGCAGTGAGACCCTACAACTTCTTCTTCCAGAGGGGCCCGATGGTGCTCTCTCTCTCTCTCAAAAAAAACAGAAGAAGAAGAAGAAAGTGATTCTGAGTGAAGGCGAATATCAGAGTTCAAAAGAATCGGGATGAAAAAGTTAATCTTCAGAAGTCATTAGAAAACTAACAAGGAAACCTCCCCGAAGCTCACTCACCAAACGTAGCGAATTTAATCCAGTCATAAGTACACACTAAAAGAAACCTAATGTGTAAAAATTAGCTGCTATCTCCTGAAATTAAAGCTAAAATTAATTTATAAAAAATGAGTATGAGAAGACAGAATAGAGCCTCTATCGCCACTTGGCGCTTTCTATTTTCTTTTATAAATGCTTTCACAAAAAGATGCTTATTTAATATAATTTTAAGTAAGCACAGGTCAGGATTCATTTGCAGCAATGATTCACTGGACATCCCGCAGAACATATGGCGGGGTTTCGTTTTGTGGAGGGGGGGGGGTGGAGGAAGTTGGCCAAAAATATTTTTTAAACATAAATTCAATGCATGCATAGGAGGTTAAACGTAACTTTTCAGAAAAGGCTTAGCTTTTTAGCGAAATAAGAAATGTTTTTAAAAAAATAATTTTTAAAAATTGTAAAGTAATTTTTTGGAAGGGAGGGGGTTCATCCTATAATTCCCCTCCCCCCCCCTTTGATTCGGCACCGAAAGAAATATATTATTAAATTGTTTCATTAACACAATGTCAGAAAACTGTCGCACGTAATTTTTTCTGAATTTCCCAGTTTTTTATGGATGTACTATAAGCAAAGGCGGATTAAGAGGGGGGGGGGCAACCGCCCCTCCGAAAAGAAAGGAATTAATGTAAAAGATCCTATTTTACTTCCATTAAAAGGATGTATATGCCAATCTTCCGCCCCACCCCCCCTACAAACTTGCATTAATCCGCCATTGGCAATAAGTAATGGCGATAACAATCTATTGCTTTTACTTATAATCGGCATTGTAGTGTAGGTATGTGTCATTGCATTTTGTGATTGAATCCCTCTTACTACTTGCTTCGATCCACTATGTTCCAGGGTTCGTCTAGAAGGATTTCTAAATTAAAACCTGACTCATCAGCATAAAAATTTGATCGTCTTTTAACAACGAATCCTTTATAAAAACATTTACATCATTTACGAACGCCTGAGCTAATTTTTTAAAGATTTCCTTTGACCGAAATTTTTTCTGCAAAATAAATTTTGTAACTTTCTTGCTCACAATCTGATTCTTTTTTAAAAGTCTGTACAACCATCCTTTAGATGCGCGGAATTTCAGTCCTAATTCCAATGCCTTTTCTGAAGCCCAAGTTTGAAAATCATCTGTACATTTTTCTGTAATTTTCTTGCGTGTTAGAAGTGTTGAAAAGTATATTATTTTATTTGATTTAGTTTATATTTATTATCTCCTTTCTTCTGAACTTTCTTTTCCCACAGATGTAATTGCCTTTTATTTGTAACCAATTTAAAATAATTTTGAACACTATATAAACTGCGGTATTTTGCCGCTATTGTATCCCGCCAGTAATTTACTGCAGCCTCCTTATCTTTTCAAGAAATAAATTGCTTATTTTCACGATATCCTCGCTGGATGTGAAGTCAATGCTTTTGTCCTCTAAACTAGAAAATATAGGATCTTCAGGGGTATCGAGAATTAAGCATTGCTCATTTGCTACAAAATCTGTCGTATTTACTTTCTGATAATTTTGCAAACTTTCAACAATTTGATTTTTCAGACTTTTTCTTCGTCTGTGTATGGAGACAATGTCATATTTTTCGAAGAAAAGTCCGCGTAAAGCATAAAAACAACGTTAAGTATATTTATTGTTTGCTCCATAGTATCGTCACATGGATAAAAAGAATGGATTTTTTAGAATTAAAATAAATGCCTCACTTATGCGTAAACTAAATTTGCAGCTTGCAATGTGCTAATACAAATAAAAGGAAATTACTTTCTGCAGCGACTTTCAGGAGTAAAATAAAAAGATTATACGACTTCAGTTTAACTAATAGAAAACAAGATTAAGCTACTTAAAAATACAGTACGTTAAAATGCAACACGGTATAGCAAACACTGGTTTATAAATATTTCGAGTACGTACTCGCGTGAGCGTTTCAACTTTTCGACCAATTATCCCTGTCGCCTAATACTAGCTAAAGGGTTACAATTGGCGCGATTTTAACTAATTTTTAACCTTTACTTTCACAAATTCTATAAGGAGATAGCAGCTAATTTTCACACAGCACGTTCCTTTTAGTGTGTACTTATGATTGCGTGAAAGTCGTTCCATTTGGTGAGTGAGCTTTGGGGAGGTTTCCTTGTAAGATCCCTATAGTAACTGCATTTAGAAAAGTGAAAACTCAAAAAATTTTTATGATAAAAATTAATTTATAGATAAGTAGCATTATATTTATAAGTATTATTATAAGTAAAGTATTACATTTGTATATTTTTATTGTGGTTAAGGCACAGCTACACGGCTATTTACTTAACGGGAAGGTTGCCTTGGGCGGAGGGCTTTTTAAGGGTTCTAATGCGTATTCACGAGACATCTGGAGAAAATTGCCCAAAACTCCAGACCGTTAGATCGACAGCCTCGTGGTATTACATTTATAAGTGGTATTATACAATAGCAATACTTCCCAGTGAGGGACACACCCCGGACAAGACATTTGTTAGAAACTAACTTCGAGTAGTTTGGCGATATATCGCCAAATTTGGCGACAACACGCTTTTTTATATTATTTAAGAAGTATATAATAGTAAAAAGTCAGTCAAAAGTCAACAATAATGATTTTAACGTTAAAACACATGAAAAATATTTTTGGCCAGGATTTTGACACAAATACTCCACTGTGCACCGGGTAAGGCGAACAAAACTTTTGATCCCTTGAAGTTCGTTATAGCGAGGTTCGATTGTAATTAGGTATGCCGGTTTCGAAGAGTGACTTCCACGTTCTCCTGATCTGACTCCACTGGACTTTTGCCTGTGGGGATACCTGTGAAACAGCAGGTGTGTGCGTCACCTCCACAAACAATACAGAACATAACACGAAGCATGAACGGAAGCTTGTGCCTGCGTATCACGTTTTAAGCTCCAACGTGTGCAACGTGACATTCAAACGAGGATCCAAATGTGCATTGCAGTTGACGATGAGAAATTTGAATACCTCAAATAAGGGTATAGTATTGGTGTAACAAGTTGTTTTTTTCTTTCTCAGCAGGTTTTGTCACGTCAGAGTATAGGAAATGACGAAAAAACAATATACGTTCTAACCATTCTATACTCTTCGCATTAATGTTCACAAGGTGTCTTTTCGTACTAAATCGACAGTGCTCTGTATCTTCGTAAATGAATTTTCCCCCCCAATCTCGTTCCGTTTTCGAGATAGGAATGCTAACTCCACAGTTTTCCACCAGGTGGCACCGTTGGCAGTTTCATTCAGTAGCGCATGGCTACTATACTATACCTATGCACCTATCTATGTATATACATAGCGACAATGTTGTAGAGGTTTGGCGTAGTCGGGCCTCGGATGGGGCGATGTTGGGCAGAGCAGAAGTATCATCGATGTAGGGTTCAGGAGAGGCAAGGCGGCTCGGGACTCTGACTTAGAGCCTTCCCCGGCCGCCGGTGGAACTTGCAGTCTTTCCAATAAAAGAAGTCTTGCGGGTTTACATAATTTTACTATCGACGTTTTTTACAGGTTATCCAGGCAAGAGATGTCACGCAATCATCCTCTCTCTCACATGAGTCAAGCTTTTATCATTCTGTAGAGGTCTTGTTACGTGACCTTACAACCTGCAATGATTGGGCGAACCCATATCAGCAAGGCATCCGGGCAGTAAGGTTTTGGTTCAAAAATGCAAATGCGACTAACAGCGGGGACTGACCACGATTTTAGAACGAAATTGCCGGGGACTGTATAGAAGTTTGTTTTCGAAAGCGAATTTCCTTTGTTCTTTAACTACGCAGTTTAGCAGTTTGGGATTTTAGTGGGCTTTTCATTTAGTATGTTATATATACCGGGGATCCAAAAGTCAGGACAAACTTTAAAAATTAATAATTCGAAAACCAATCAAGATACTAAGATACGGTTTGCACCAAACGGATGGAAAAGAAACCGGGTTTTGTGTGGCCACGAAACGAAAATAGTTCTCTTGGTGTCCAACAGATGGCGCTGTCGGATTTCTGATATAGGATTATGCAAAGCGACAAGCGATATAAAAGGGAGCAACTGGAGCAGCTTATACGCATAGAAATGCTGTCCATAGTTGAGAAAGCCCTCTTAGTCAAACTTTATTATAAAAATGCGGAAAGTGCCACAGCGGCATTGCGAGCATATCGCTACATGAAGGGCATGCGTGGCAGAAAAGGACCAATAACGCATTGGTCCTTTTCTGCCTGAACAACACCTGCATTGATCAAAATGATGAAAAAATTTGAATCTACCGGATCTTTGGCGTCACGTGCAAGATGTGGTCGTCCTTCAACAGCCGCCGCTGTTGTCACGACAGTGCAGCAGACGGTGCAATCCATATCGGCGATTTCTGCACATGGGGAGAGCAGTGCCCGAGAAGTTTCGAGGCAGACAGGAGTGTCGTACGGAAGTGTGTGGAGAGCACTGCGAATAACTCTCGGTAATAACTCTCGATAAACGGTATATATATAAGTTGCAACATAACCAAGAACTGAAACCTCCTGACTTCGACTCTCGTCGGGATTTTGCCAATTGGATATTCAATAAAATAGAAGAGCAGCACGACTGGCTTCACACTGTGCTTTGGACAGATGAGGCGCATTTCACACTTTCTGGCGCTGTTAACACCCACAGTTGTCAAGTGTGGACCACAGAAAATCCACATGCATTTGTTGAGGTACCCTTGCAACAGCCTAAAGTGACAGTCTGGCGTGGCTTCACTGCTGATTTCAAAATTGGTCCATGTTTTTTCGAGGAAGTCGCACAGACGGATTTCAAAACAGTTTCTGTCACTGGTCAGCGATATTCAGCACTGTTACAGAACAACATTATTCCTGAACTGCAAGCGCGACAGGCACTTCAAACAGTCACCTTTATGCAAGGTGGAGCACTGCCTCATATTGCTCTGCCTGTCCAACATGTGCTACGCTCAACATTTGGGGAGGATCGCATTATCAGTCGCTGCTTTAATCAATCATGGCTTCCAAGATCTCCCGATTTTACGCCCTGTGACTTTTGGCTGTGGGGATTCTTGAAGTCAAAAGTGTACCGCGACCAACCGGTATCACTAGCAGCACTGAAACATGCCATCCGCCAAAATGTGTCTGCCGTAACACAAGAAATGCTGCTAAATGCTGTGAACGGTGTGGTGACTCGTCTCACAACTGTACTTCTGAATGATGGGCAGCACATTGAAAATTTACTGTAGTACCAAGTAACTGTAATTAAGCTGACTTGTAAGTTGTCAACATTTTTTTCATTTGTACATCATCTTTTTTTTTTTTAATAAAACACTATAGCGCCATCTGTTCGCCAATAGAACTATTTTCGTTTTGTTGCCACGCAAAAACCGGTTTCCTTTCCATCCGTTTGGTGCAAACCGTGTCTTTGCATCTTGATTCGTTTTCGAATTATTAATTTTTAAAGTTTGTTCTGACTTTTGGATCACCCGGTATGTGTGTGTGTGTATCATCAGGGCGTGGAAGGACCCATTTAACATCGGTGGTTCGCTTAAGTCGGGCGTAGTCGTGCCCCGGGTGATATTGCCCCGGACCCATGGCATTTAAGAGTTAAGAAAAAAAAAACGATTATTATAAGGTCGGTAATTGATTGTGTATGCACTTTTTGATGAAAGTATATGTATAGGAAATCTCAGGCTTTTCGATTTTGAGAAGCAGGCGATCTCAAGATTTTCGAATTTTCGAAACTTGTCATGTCTGGGTTTAGACAATGGGTTAAATAATAATAACACTGGTCTACAAAAATGAACTTTTTTTCTTTCACAAGAATTAAAATAACAGATTCTAAAAGTATTTTTCGTGCAGAATGGAACTATCATTTCAGTTTTTCCCCATCGGGCAGGAGTTTTGTGTGATATTCATTTGAATTTTTTTATAATATTCTAGAAAACTCGTAATTAGCTATCTAACTCAAAATTATAACTACTCATTCTGACTGACCTAGAAAGTGGTAGATAGTGATTTTCTGACCTATTCTGCATCTGGAATGTCTCTCTTCTTGGTCCAACAGTGGTCATCCAGCATATTGGAACGACACTTGCCTTGGTACCTCTTCTCCATTGTAGACGTTTGCTGATGGAAATGCTCACCGTGTTCATTGCTGGCAGCTCCAACATTTTCGTGGAAGAAGTCTAAGTGAGAGTCCAATAAGGGAATTTTTAAAGACATGTTGCATCCCATAGCTTTATAAGAATGCAGAAGATCAGCCACTATGTCACGATAGTTTTCTGCTTTATGGTTTCCGAGAAAGTTGCAGCATAAAATTTTGAAAGACTGCCAGGCTGCTTTCTCCAGTGGATTCAACAGTCCTTCGAAATGTTCATCAGCCATTAATGACCGGATTTGTGGTCCTCTAAAAATTCCTTTCTATCAGTTAAGCATCACTGTCTTTGGGGGATTTCGATTTTAGTACAAGAATCCATCAGAAAGTTTATCCATAACTTTGACGAAATTTTTCATTACTCCTAATTTAATATGCAATGGAGGTAAAAATATTTTTTCAAGATTCACTAAAGGGAAATATGACACATTTTCCTGTACAGGGTTAAGAGATTCACTTTTGGGTCATGATTTTCTAAGTGAGACTTATCTCTACTGTCCCATTCGCATAAAAAACAGCAAAATTTGGTGAACCCTAGTTGCAAACCAAGCAATAAAGCAATGACCTTTAAATGACCCACAGATATTCCATTCATATTTTTCATATTGTATTTTCTCTAAAACTATTTTCATATTTTCATATGTCTCTTTCATATCAGAGGCATGCGCTACAGGTATTGATGGAAGTTCATTGCCAATATGTAGCAGCACAGCCTTCAAACTAACTTTAGAGGAGTCTATGAACAATCGCCACTCATCTGGCCGGTGTTGATGCCCAGGCGTTTCCATAACTGAACAAATATCATTACAAAACACAATACCATTTTCTTCAGAGAAGCAGTCTTTGAAAACACTATGGCGGCTACGATAGCTGCATATTCTTACACTTTTTTGGAGTAGATTCCGACCTTTGAGTCTGGAAGTTAATACTTCAGCTTGCTGTTTTGACAGATTTAAATCCCGAATCAGGTCATTAAGATCTTGCTGATTGGGAAAGTATGGTTCTGGTTGTTCAAAAGTATGGTGTACAGCTGCAGGCTTCATATGTAGGATCATTTTGATTTTCACCTGAATCATTTTGAGTTTGAGCTAGCTCAATACTGATACATCACAATGCCAGATTAACAATTCTGAGCATGAACAAACATGAATGAACCTGTACAGTCTTATTTTACGGTGCTTCAGCATGATATTGCAGATAATTTCCTTAAATACAGCTTGGGTAAAATCGCTACATATGAGGTAACAGTTCCTATGACAGGTCAACGAAAACGCTAAAATCAGATTTTGAAAAGTAGCTTTCACAGAAAAACTATGTCTGATGGAAATACCTTTTAAACACTTATACCTTTTAAAAGCAATGAAAATTGAGAAGAGTGCTTGCACGTGTATAAATGTTCACCTATTTACATAAATAATTGGTTTACAAGTAAGCAATTTTATATATTTACATAATATCTTATTTTATTTGTATTACTAACTACAAAAATTGTAATTACACTGATAAACAAAAAAAAAAAAGTTTCGGCGGATATCTTGGTATCCAACACTTGTTTTAAGACAATTGAGACATGCTGATTAAAAATATGCAAACCGTTTGTCTCTATCACCCACCGTTTTTGAGATATCTGACATTAACCATTTATATATGTTTAACATTGTATCAAGGCAAACAACTCGCAGACAAGTTACCGTAGAGCACATATTGCTGAATAAAGTACTAATTAACATAAACTATATAGCATCATCTAGTTTAACGTATAATACACATAAAATTCATAGGTATAACATAACTTTATAAAGTTCATTTTAACATATCTTTATAAAGTTCCTTAATTTAAAGTTAGTTTAGTTTGAATTTCTTGGTTGTAGACTTGCGTTTGTGCTGTGCATTTGTCATGTTGTGCTGAAGCATCCAGCAGTAGTCAGCTTACATTGCTGCCCTCCATCGACCCTGAGCGTGACTCCATCACCGAGATGTCGTGATGAAAACATTTACCATGTTCATCACTGACAGAACCTAAGTTCTCGGGAAAGAAGTCGAGATGTGAGTCGAGGAGATGAATCCCCAGGGACACGTTGCAACCCATCAAGCTGTGCGCCCTAATGCACTTCTGCACAATATTTACATAGTCAGGATATTTATTATTTCCAAGGAAATTGGCTACAACAGACTTGAATGCCAACCATGCATCTTTTTCAGTACTTCTGAGTAAGTCTTCGAAGTGACTGTCTGCAATGATCTTTATTTGTGGACCTATGAACACACCTTCTTTCACTTTCGCATAACTTTGGAAATTTGTTGGATAGGTGCCGAAAAGCATCTGAGTTGTTGTCTAGTGCCTTCACGAAGTTCTTCAAGAGCGCCAGCTTTATATGAAGTAGAGGTATAATAACTTTTTCACGCTCAACCAGCAGCACACGAAGGACGTTTTTACTACTTGTCTGCATTTTATCTCTGATGGGCCAATTCTTCTTTATATAGTGGTTCTTCCTATCTCTGCTGTCCCACTCGCAGATAAACCAGCAGTACTTGGTGTACCCTCCCTACCAGCAATTTTGCCCGGGCCATCATCGGCTGGCTACGTGGCCGGTGGTAGCCCGAGCAAAATTGCTAGTCCAATTGCAAAATATTCCCATGTGAATAGTGATTACTTTTAAACCACCAAAGATTTTCCAATTGTAATCGCGATAGCGAATTTTTTTAAGAAGTAGCGATATGGTTTCGTACGTCTCTTTTAGATGGGCAGAATATCCAACCGGTACTGATGCATACATGTTCCCATTGTGTAATAATACAGCCTTCAAACTTGCCTTGGAGGAGTCAATAAACAGTCGTCATGCTTCAGTGCTATGTTCTACCCCGAGGCTTGACATAAGACCTTGGATGTCTGTGCAGTAGCACATATTGTCACTCATTGCAAAAAACTGCACGAGTTCTTTGTGCCTGTGTCAAAATTGTGAAGTTCTTGTACCTGGTGAGAGCAAATTAAATTCTTTCAGACGTTAAACTAGGAGTTCAGCTTGGCCTTTTGTTAGTGCCAGGTCCCGTACGATGTTGCAAAGATCATCATTATTAATCAAATGAGTATCTTCACCAGGATGGTAGTCAGAGTCTGAGTTGTTGCTAGAAGATGGAGAACTTTCTTCTTGTTTTCCTTCATCGACTCTGTATTCTGTAGGTGGTGTTGGTATTGGACAAGTGACGGGATCATGTGGAATTGGCTTTGAAACTGAGGGAATATCTGGATAGAGTGTTTTTTACATTGTAGCTTATATATTTTCATTGGGGTATTAAAATTCCAGGGGGGGGGGGGGCCTCTGAACTGTAGTCACAATGAATGGGAAAATTCGACGTTGCATACATTTAAAAAGAAAAAAAAAGGGAAAAAAAATTCCAATGAAAGGGGATTTAAAAATATTTGTTGATATCTTGAAAACCTGACGTGATAGAGCGAAACGGTTTTCAGATTTGTAATCAGCATGAAAAACTGCATTAGAAAAAGTAAGCATCATGCCAGATATCTATGGCTTGTTATTGTGTGTTATTAAAAGGTATTGTTTTTCACATGGAGTTCGCTGCGCACAGATTATGAACATAAAAATCATTTTACAAACTCAATTATTTTATTCTCTGTGTATAAAATTTTAATTTACAAAAGATTTTATAAGTTAAAAGCTTAAATAAATTATAATAATAATAATAATAATAATAATTTTAAGTGTATAAAATAGGTATGTATTTTCTACTTAACAATATGTCACTTTTTTGTCGTAAGTATAGGCATAAAATATTTGAGTTTGTTAAAAGAGTTTTATGTATGTACGGCTCCGCGCAATGAACCACATATGGAAAATAATACAGTAAAATTATGTATTTTCGAGAGGCATTAATTTCCGGGAACCCGGTCGTTATCGCGAAATTTAAATCTTCTAGAGGTACTGTTTTTTTTTTTTTTTTTTTTTTTAATAATAACAAAGAAATCAGAAATTTTCCACAATCCAAAATTTAATGATTTATTACACAGTTACGAACACTTTCTTAATGATTTCTTTCTTACAACTATATCTTGAATATAAAACATTAATAGAACTAACAAAATGCAGCTCATTCACTTACAATATTTATATCAGCTTTTTTAAAACCATTGGTTAAAGTTGGCCAAATTCAAAAGTAAATAAATTTTCTGTGCAATGTACGAGCAATGTGGAACTTTACAGAGCAATATGCAAGGCGGTTCAAAACTCTATAAACTGTAGGGGCGATAGGACATTATATTATGTGCCCTACATCCCGTAAAGTTTGTATAGGGAGTTTAGACTCACTCCCTATATTCAGTCAAAAAGAATCTGTAATGTATATTCAGTCAAAATTTTATCGATTTTCATTACTTTTAAAAGGTACAAGGACTCTTAAGTTGTAGCGAAATCTCGCTCTCCAGCAGAGGGCGTGAGCAAGCACTCTCTAACTAGTTGTCGATGTGAGAGAACGACAGACGAGTTTCGATTGTACTTCGATAAGCGCACACATGCGCATTCGTTTTGTAAAACTTCAATGTAAATATTATGTACATTTAATTAAATAGATTTAGTCAAGACTACCTCTCTTCGAGTCATTCATTTGAATATTTCGATTGACCACCTTCGATGAACCACCGACGTTAGTTTTGAATTGCCTTTCGAAAGTGCCCTTTTGTCGTCATGGTGCATAGCGGCCGGTAAGGGCCGAATGCTCTTTATTTGTGATCAACTACATTGTTCGAGATTCTAGTAAGGGAGGTAAGTCCGCATTTTGATTTCGATATGAGTCTTGACAAGTTGAAAAAAAAGAGATCGACCCAAAAGGGTCTTATAACGAAGTTGTTTGGAAAAATTGATGAAAGTTTGAAATCGGAAGTAGATCCGAAAAAACTAAAACTTTTGTTAAATCAATTGATAGAAAAAACTGATCATATTAAATTGGTTGATTCTGAAATTTTGAACGAAATTGATGTCAAGGAAGTAGAAACGGAAGTGGAAGCTTCCGAAGAGTATTTGGATAATTTGATAGCTTATAAATGTAAACTGTGCGATAGGATTGAAGAATTAGATCGTGATAAAGTTCATGTTCCAAATTCAAGTGCCAACGGTAAAGTAACAACTTCCTCGATCGCTTCGAATCAAACCTTTGAAGTTACCAACTCGATAAAACTGCCAAAGCTGACAGTAAATAAATTTTTCGGTGATACATCACTATGGCTAGAATTTATAGGCCAATTTGAAAACACAATTGATAAAAACCCAAATCTGAATAAAATTGAAAAATTGATCTATTTGAAAAATTGTCTTGGAGGATCTGCTGCCAAAGCTGTTTCGGGCTTAGCATTGAAAGATGAAAATTATGACGCTGCCTTGAAAATTTTACGCTCGAGGTTTGGACAAAATAATCTGTTAATCAACTCTCATTTGGGAAAACTGTTAGATATCCCCCCTGTCAGAGATTCGAGCGATACTACGGGTTTGAGAAAACTGTTTGACCGTGCCGAAATCCAAGTTAGGAATCTTGAGTCATTGGGAATTGATTCAAAATCATATGGAAACCTCCTAGTACCAATCCTTTTAAAAATATTGCCACCCGATCTGACATTAGAGTATAGCAGATCAAATAAGTCTGAAAGTTGGAATCTTGAAACTCTTTTGAAATTTTTGGAAGACGAAATCCTTAGCCGCGAAAGAGCACTTGCTGTTTATTCCGGTAGAAATCCCCTGCGCGCAGATAGACTGGGTCAAGGTCGTGAGTTCCGAGTCCGAAGCGCTGATTCACCGAAATATAGAAACAGCGTTTCGAAGACTCCGACTTCCGCTCACGAACTGCTAACCAATATTAATTCGAAATGCATCTTCTGCAAAAACCAGCATGACTCAGAGAGCTGTGGGGAGGGTACCGTTGAAGCCAGAAAAGAGCTTTTGAAAAGAGAAGCCAGATGCCTAAATTGCTTGATTCCATCACACCGGGCTAATGAATGTCGCCAGAGAGACGGTTGCTCCTTCTGCGGGAATAAATATAAACATTCGAAAGCCATTTGTTATCGGTTTCATAATAAAACAAAAAGGGAAAATCCCATAGACGCCAATTCGCTTCCAGAGGCGTCCGCTCCGCATGATACGGCCGTCTCGTCCTGTCAAATTGAGAAAAATAGCAACACTAAGAGAATTTTTCTCCAAACGGCGGCTGTCTCCGCACGTAATAAAAATAATCTTTTCGAAAATGTAAGATTGTTATTCGACAGTGGCTCCATGCGCAGTTTCATAACGAAAGATGTTTCTAGAAAGTTAAAACTTCCTTTCATTCTCAAAGAGTTGCTTTCGGTCCATTCCTTTGGTGGTGAAACACCTATGGAAAAGTCCTTTGACGTTGTCCGGGTCAAATTAGAAAATAGAAATGACTCGAATCTAAACGTATATGTCGAGGTGTTAGAAATCGAAGAAATTTCATCAGCACAAATTTCTCCTCCGGATGTTGATCTAATAAATAAAATCAAAGATTTGAGGAGTCTGAAATTGTCGGACACCTACACAGAAAACGGAAATGATAAAATCTCAATTCTAATTGGGGCAGACTATTATTATTCTCTAATTTCGGGAAGAATAAAACGGATTAATAAACAGCTAGTCGCAACCGAAACTTTGTTCGGATGGTGTTTGTTGGGGAAGGGTGAAACTAAGTCCATGGATTCCTTGGCGATGAAAGTTATAGTTGAAGAAAGCAATATCTCTGAAGATATTAAAAAATTCTGGCAGTTGGAAAGCCTCGGAATTGAATCTGAAATTGAAACTTCTGATCCACTTAGTGACAGAAGCTTGAAAAAATATGAATCTAGTGTCGTACACCAAAATAAAACATATAAAGTACGATTACTTTGGAAATCTGAGAAGGGACATCTGTTACAAAACAATCGTGAAATCGCTCTTGAAAGATTTTCTAGACTCTGTTCGAAGTTTCGAAATGACCGAACTTTGTTTTCAGAATATAAAAAAGTCATTGATGATTACCTCACCCAAAACATCATCGAGCCGGTTTATGAAAATGCCGAACCTGAAGTTAAACATCCAGAGTTTTATTTGCCCCACAGAGCTGTAATACGCGAAGATCGAGAAACAAGCAGACTCAGAGTAGTTTTCGATGCGTCGAGTCATAGTAAAGGAAACTTATCATTGAATGACTGCTTGGAAATAGGGCCTAACCTCTACCCCGACCTGTTTGAACTTTTACTCAAGTTTAGAGAATACCCAGTAGCCTTTACGACCGATATCAAACAAGCCTTTCTCAGAATCGAAATCGACGAAAGGGATAGAGATGTCACAAAATTTTTTTGGTCGGATTCACCTAGTTTCGAATCTCAATCCCCACACGTATATCGGTTCACTCGAGTGTTATTTGTACTAAATTGTTCCCCGTTTTTACTCGGTGCCACGATTAAACATCATTTGAGAAAGTTTGCCGACAAATTTCCCGACACTTGTGAATTACTAAATGAATCTTGTTATGTCGATGACATTATTACGGGATCTAGTGACGCCGACAGTGCATTTGCTACTAGCAAAGAATGTATCAGGATTTTTGAAGAGGCAAATATGCAATTACATAAATGGAAAACCAATTCGGAAATTTTAAGGAAACTTTGGCAAGGCGATGGCATATCTGTAGAAACAACTAGAGACGTTTTAGGACAGACTGGTATAACTTCTAAAGTTTTGGGTATCGCGTGGGATACTGAAAAGGATGGCTTTTATTTTGATACGCATAACTTACAGAAGTTCCTCCGAAAGCAAATAAATTCGAAACGTTTTCTGCTACAAGTAGCTGGGCGTATATTCGATCCTGTAGGATTCATTACCCCATTTGTAATAAGAATCAAATTTCTAATTCAGCAAGTTTGGCAATTAGGTCTTCAATGGGATGAACTATTGCCCCTTGAATTTCGAGAAAAGTTTAATAAATGGTGCGAAGAACTGTCTAGCCTTGAAGCCATTCTCGTTCCTCGGTGTTATCTTAAACAAAATAATTTCGATGAAGTCCAGTTACATTGTTTCTCAGACGCCTCGAAAATAGCCTATGGGACAGTTGCTTACTTGAGAATTAAAAATTCAGACAAGACCTTTCACACTAGCTTTGTGGCATCCAGAAGTCGAGTCGCTCCTTTGAAGATTCTTTCCTTGCCTCGACTAGAGCTCATGGGAGCACTTTTGTCGGCTAGATTATGTCGCAAGATTCTGAAAACACTAAAGTTCGTAAAGTCTTGCTATTTTTGGACAGACTCTTCTATCGTATACCATTGGATTAGAAACAATCCATTAAAATTTAAGCCGTTTGTGCAGCATAGAGTGGAAGAGATTCATAAATTGTCCGAACCCTCGAACTGGTTCCATTGTCCAGGAAAACTGAACACTGCTGATTTGATCACAAGAGGATCTTCTATCGAAAAACTGAGAGGAAATGATATGTGGTGGCTTGGGCCAGTATTCTTAAGGCAGCCAACTAACTGCTGGCCTCGAGGCGAAAAGTGTCCAATGAACAACGAGGAGTTAGAATTGAGGAGCAGATTTAAACACACTATTCAGAACAAATGTTCCGTAGAATCAAATGAAAAATTATTAGACCTGAAGAAGTTCAGTAACCTGACCAAACTACTTAGAGTTACTTCATATGTTCTAAGATTCGTATTCAACGTTAGACATACGACCAAGAGAAATGGAACCCTTTCTGCAGAAGAAATACAATTAGCCGAAGACTTTTGGATTCGAGATTCGCAAAGAGAATTTTTTGGTTCGGAAATTGCGAACTTGAAAAATAATCAGGGAATAAGATCTGATTCGTCGATTTACTCTTTAGCACCATTTTTGGACTCTAAGAAAATACTCAGGATCAAAGGTCGATTCGCTGAGTCAGATTTCTCTCTAGACGAAAAACAACCGATCCTCCTTCCTAAAATGTCGAGATTCACGGAGTTGTTGGTAAGAAAGGAACACGAAAAGGTAATGCATAGCGGAGTATCCCTAACGTTGACGAAAGTGAGAAAGAAATTCTGGATTCCTAAGGGACGACAATTAATAAAGAAGATTATCAGTAAATGTTTGATTTGCACGAAGTATTCAGCAAAACCTGCTGGCCAGATAACAGCTCCCTTACCCAAAGATAGAATATCCCAAACGCCTCCTTTTAATGTTTGCGGCGTTGATTTTGCTGGACCAATTTATGTTAAGAATGGTACGGGAACTATGAAATCTTATATAGCACTTTTCACTTGCGCGGTCACAAGAGCGATACATTTAGAGTTAGTTACAACAATGTCGACGAAATGCTTTTTGTTAGCCTTTAGGAGATTTGTGGCCAGACGAGGAAATTGTACTATTATATATTCGGATAATGCAAAGGCCTTTAAAAAGGCCAGTAGAGAACTAGAACACATCTCCGAAATATTGTTGAGTCATCAGTTGAAAGATTACATTTCTTCCCAAGGCATCACTTGGAAATTCATTGCGGAAAGATCCCCATGGTGGGGAGGATTCTATGAACGTTTAGTAAAGTCAGTGAAGGATCCGTTGCGAAAAATATTAGGTCGTGCACTGTTGAATTTTGAAGAGTTATCCACCTTACTGACTGAAATAGAAATGATTGTGAACATGAGACCGCTGACGTACGTTAACAATTCCCTGGACGAACCCTCGCCTTTGACGCCTTCTCATTTCTTAAACTTTGGAAGAAATGAAACAGAATTTCCAATAAGTTTGGTAGAACTTGAAGATACGTCTAGAGAATCTTTAACTCGAAGAAAGATGTACCAAACCCAACTTCTTAAGCAAGTCTGGAAGAAGTGGAGGAATCAATACTTACTAAATTTAAAAACTGCGTACCATCTTAAAACTCCTGAATCCTCCAAAGACATGAAAATTGGACAAGTCGTAGTGATAGACGGAACATCAAAGTCGAAACTACTGTGGGACTTGGGTATTATTCAGGAATCATTCACTGGAAGAGACGGACATGTTCGAGCTTGTTTAGTGAAAACTTCAAAGGGACTATTTAGGAAGCCCGTGCAACTCTTGTACCCACTTGAAGTGACTGATGAACTTTAAAGACAAGACTATAACCTTTTTTATGACAATAATCATTAACTTTTCTCATAATCTAGTATTCAGTGTTAATAATTTGCATCCTTTAAAGTTTATGTTTAGATTATTATTTACGTGGAGAATTCAAAATTTAAGTTCGATTGTTTGACATACAATTTAGTAGTTATGTTTGTTTATTCCTTACTAGACATTTGTATTGTATTTTCTTTCGAATTAGATTTGTGTAGGTGAACTCTCTTGAAGAGTTCAGGTGGGGAGTGTAGCGAAATCTCGCTCTCCAGCAGAGGGCGTGAGCAAGCACTCTCTAACTAGTTGTCGATGTGAGAGAACGACAGACGAGTTTCGATTGTACTTCGATAAGCGCACACATGCGCATTCGTTTTGTAAAACTTCAATGTAAATATTATGTACATTTAATTAAATAGATTTAGTCAAGACTACCTCTCTTCGAGTCATTCATTTGAATATTTCGATTGACCACCTTCGATGAACCACCGACGTTAGTTTTGAATTGCCTTTCGAAAGTGCCCTTTTGTCGTCATAAGTAAAGCAGTTTTGTAGTGAGTGTTAAATGAAACAACTGGTTTAAATCAAACAGGTCTCATGAGACATTAAATTTCAAGTGTGTAGATAATTTAACGTTTAGTTGAATTAAATGCCATATTTTTATTAGCTGACAGTGAATTTGTATTAGCTGACAGTGTATTTTTATCAGTCTGACAGTGTATTTTTATTAGTCTGGTAATGGTATTATAAACAGGCTTTTCTACGGCTCATGGTTTTCATAGGCCTCTTGGAAAAAACACTCCATGTGAAAGAAAGAAAAAAAAAATTATTTCCGCGTCTCGTACATTACCTTGCATAGGTGGTATGGAAAGTTGCGTAATAGCCTAATAACGTTTGAAAGAACCTTACTATAGTGGTTGCCCCTTATTTCGGTCAGTGAGTCTCTTAAGTCGGTGAAAATTGGCAGGGCGAAAGAACGAAATGGCCAAATTGCACTAGTTTTCTGCCGCTTACTTCGGTAGTTAGTGCTGCTTTATCCGGTCAGATAATTTACGGAGATTAGGTAAAATTTCGACTTAATTTAGGGCGAAGTGAAAAAAAGCTAATCTCAAAGATGACTCATAATTGTACGGAGGTGTTACGGGGGGGGGTGACACCGGATGAGCCCGCACCGGGTGACACCATGCTTAGCGACGCCACTGGTAATAATAATAATAATAATAATAGCAATTACATTTCATTGAAAATAATTGCAGAACTTCTGTTATTAAAAAAAAAAAAAAAAAAAAATATCATTGTTGTTGCAGACTGAATTGACTCAATACTTTTATTACTCTTTAATTCTCAACAGTGGCATAGCGAGTTGGCGCCGCCTTTGTTTTATGGACGATTTGGTGCATCTCTGAGTGGTTTCGGGGCAGAATAAGGAGCGACCCTAGGGTACGTGGCACCCCCTGAACACGTAAAAAAGGCGCCCCCGTTTATGCTCAAGTTTTTCTCAGCTTCTGAGTTCGAAACTGCGCCCCGATGCGATGCTTATTTCGCTTACTGTGTTGGGCCATCCCTGGGCAGAATAGCCCCTGTTGTCCTCACTATGCTTCTGATTCTCATTATCTACTGCAAAATTATGTTAATATTTTAATTCAATGTGTAATTTTTTCTTTTTAGTTTTCATCATTTGTTTTTCCTCTAACAAAATTTATATATTATAGAGAGGAAATGAAGTGGTCATGATTACCCTAATTTTTGTGCTTGATGGGGTAATTATGATCATTTTTTTTATGCAAGTAGACTATAATTTGGGTGAACAAAATCATTTTTTTTAACATAGCGCTTTTTTAAACAACATTCCATGTGCGCATAATAAGCTTAATGTAACTTTTTAGATCATTAAAATTAACAAATGTGGTAAGTGTCAAATCAAAATAAAAACTTCATTTAGTCAACGAAAAAAAACTATACTTAAATAATTATTTTAAATATTATAATTTAAATCCGTATCACTAGATGGCGCCACCAAACGTAAATTCAAAATTTGTGTTTCACGGCTTGAAAACCATGCAACTTTTCAACAGCTTTTAAAAAAAAATCAAGCACGCTAGAGACTCGGAAAAATTTAGAATGTCCTGTACATGCTGTGTAGTGAACTGTTACAAACAGTAAACTAATAGGAGTTATGGAACACCCAGGAAAAAATGCTAAACATACGGAATTTCGCGGTATTTCCAAAAAGGGGTAACTCCTCGGCCCAATTTTGAAGGCAATTTTTGTGTTTATGATTTTCTTTTCTGAAAGTTGCATGAGACATACAGCTTTATTGTTAGTTTTAGTACATAGCGCATCAGGTAGAGAAACATTATTAATTTTTTCAAGTGTTTAATATCATTGGTTTGTTTTTAAAACTGTTTAAAAGTTCTGAGGCGATGATCGGTTTTCAGGTGGAACAAACTTAAATATTTGATGCTTCTTAACATCTTACCAATAGAATAGTAGCTAATGACATTTATACAGTTAAAATTAAAAACTATGTAACATACTATTAAAAACTATGTAAAATATCTAAAATCTTTAAGTTTTGTAATTAGGTTGGGCTAAATGGTAAATGATATTTCTGCCTTTACAATAAAGGCTAGTTAGTATTTATTTACTTGTATTTATTTTTCTTTTATTTACTTGTATCTGTTTTATATATTTTACTTCTAGTATTTATTTTTACTTGCAGTAATGAAACTAATTAATTTCATGGCAATTGCACCTGTTCTAATATTTATTTGACTCTAAAATACAGTTTTCTACGAAATCCCTGAAATGCGTTCATACCTTTCATTATACTGTTACTTACTATTAATTTTTAAATATTTCTCTGAAAGTTTTTATTTTTATTACATTTCGCTATCTTTAAAATGCATTCGCATTATAATATCTTAATTATTTAATATAAATAATTAAATTTGATTCGCAAAAATGTATTTATCCTTATAATTCGATAATCGAGTAAAAACGGAAAACTTCAGTTAAAAAAAAAAAAAAAAAAAAACGTTATCCCACGTGAAAGAGATTTGCCGCTTAAAATACTGTTTTAATCTGTTCTAAGATGGGGAAAAACTATGTCCGCTGTAACCACGATGAGTTTCGGAGTGTCCGCTCAGACCACGAAATCTTATGTGTCCGCTGTACCCACGCCACCGATGGGCTACTGGGCTAATACGCAAACAAGTTCACACAACACACACAATGACAATAACTACTATCACCAATTTTATTAAAAGTTCATGATAAACTGCTTATCATAAACATATATTTTACATTTTAAGCTATTATTAGCTGTAGGATCTTGTAAATTTTCATAAGATGGGGAAAAAAAAATCAAAATACTTTTTTTTAGTTTTGCATAAGGCTGTGTCCACCGCCCCCCTCCCCCCGCACCAGGCCCGGGTCCTGGACCCACCCAGCGCCACCCTTGTGGGGGCATGAAAATGAGCGTAATAAAAATGGGTGTATGCATTCCAACTGCAAAGATTTTAAACACTATTTATCAATTTCTTTTTTATTCATTCTTATAAATGAACACTTTTGGGTAAAAACAAAATAAAATATTAACCCCTTTAAAAAAAAGTATGTTACTTAGACGTATCTACTATATTGCTTTCCAGTTTTTTACTTCTCAGCCACCCCCGAAAAGAAATTCTGGTTCTTGGCTTACAAGAAAGAAACAAATTCCTCTTTTCGGTAGCTTATATTAAACATTTAGATAAAATTATGACGCCGATTGCGCCCGTGACGTACAATCGGCGCACCGACGACGTGGACATCTACCCATAGGTTGCGACGCCTATGTATAACGTGAGATATATATGTATGCATTATCTGCTGTTGCTGCCATCTAGTGGTGATAATATGAAGTAATTCGACAGCGGATAATGTATTTTCCTAAATTTTATTTGAAGGATCAATTGTACTTTTTATGTTTCAAAATGAAACAATTTATTATAACGCTTTTAAAAATTAATAAACATAATAATAAAAAATATGTGCCCAAGAGATAAAATCCAATATCATTTAACTGATAAGTTTCGCCATATGTACAGCTGCAGAGGAAAAAAAAAAAAAAAAAAACGCCCTCTTGCTCTTTATTTAGTCTTCGTTCCTTGTACTGCAAAGTTACATATACTATTCGTTTGCAAGTAATGTATACTTTAATTTACTATTAATTTAATTTGCTTAAAGGCCGTCTTCATATTTAATTCTGCATCAACTTCGTTTTATTTAATGGCAACACTCTATTTTGACTTTATTAAACGAAAGAAAACCTTCAAATAACCTAAAATATAAATGTTCACTAGTTTTCTGCGTTAATTTTCGGAGACATTGCGAATTCTTTTTTGCGCGATTTTAAGGGACTTTCTGCAAATTGAAAAACGCTATTTGTATAAGTTCCGAACTTTTCGACTCTTTTCATTAACTTTACTCGCGATTGTTAAAAGAAATAATTTTATTTACAGGGAAAATACTGCTTCTAGTCTTAAAGTTTTTTGTACTTAGAATATCAGGGGTTATCAATTTATTTATAAGTTATACTATATCATGAACATAGTCGTGTTACGATTTTCATTTTAGTGATTTACGTGCCTGTAAACAAGTCCCCTTTGTCCCCTCAAGCCAACTTCATTGTGTCTTAAACATGTGCCGGACCTTTCTAGACATGAAATCATGTTTATTCCATGCCAAGCTCAGAGAGAAAATGCCAAACTCACAGAACATGTTTGCAATTCAAGTTATTTCAGAATTATTCAATGTACTGCAGGACGTATACACTTTTATTACTGGTAGCAGAAAACGATTTGAAATGTTTAAAATAAACATTTCAAACATGAGAATCTTTCTAAGGCTCGTTGGACTGCTCGTGCTAAAAGTTTAAAAGAAATTGTAGCTTCTCTGTAAATGATTGTTCAAACACTGACTGATATTTCAAATGCTAATGGGTGTCTTACAAAAATTAAAGCAAAGGCACAGGGACTTCGTAGAAAAGTGTTGTAATTTGATTTTGAAGTTTCAACATACTTCAAGAAAAATATTTTATACAAGATGAAAAACCTTACTGAACACCTTGAATTAAAGGAGATGAATGTGGTGGATGCAGCAATGTTATAAGTCTAATCAAAAGTTTGGAAAAAATTGCAGAAGAAGGTATGGATAATCTGATTGAAAGTGCCGAGCAATTTTTCTTTGAATTTGGGGATTTATGTTGAAAGTGATTTCAATCAACACCACAGACGAAGGCTTAAACTTGATGATAAACATGATACTACTGCAGAACTGTGGTATACAGTTTTATAAACGTGGGTTCAACCTTGCTTTGGACAAGCTCGTATTTCTCGTGAAAGAAAATCTTACAGCTTTTCTCAGTACCACCAAACCAATACAGCAGTTAGTTATTTCAACAACCATTTAATAGAAAGGCATGTATGTTTGCTTGCTAATGTTCAAGTACTTTTGGATATGGCTCCAAAATGACTATCAAAGCCTGATGATGAAACAGTTCAAGCAGAGCTTGAAATTTTGGCTGACAATTGTTCAAATGCAAAATGTCTCTAAATCATGTTAAAATCTAACGAATTAAAGAGCATTATTATAAAAACAAATTCTGTGGTTAAAATCTGTGGCACTGCTCCTGTGACAGTGACAACAAATGAAAGATTTTTCCATCAACTCAATTTTATAATGAATCCTCTAAGATCAACTGTGGGAGAAGAGAGACTTGACTCGCTTTTGTCGATAACACGTGAGAAAGATATTATGGACAATGTGGATATAAAAAAGTTAGTTAAAATATGGTACAGTGTGAAGAAACGATGTGTTCACTTTCAGTCCGAATCCGAATAATCAAATTTTGAAGTATTGGAGATGGTGAGAAACAAAAAATAGGGAAACTGACAATGAACCAACTTGAAGAGGAGACTCCTTTCATTTCACATTATTATATTTGAGTGTGTACTGTAAAAGCAGAAAACGATCACATCACGTACTAAACTAGATGCTCAAGAAAACTAGATTTTTTTTTTTTTAAATTCATAGTAAATATTTCTTATTTCGTTTTGTTAAGTGCTTAAGCTATAATTATCATTATTCTTATTCATTTCAAAATTTTTGAAAGGGAATCAAACTTATATGATGAATTAGATAAGTTTTTTATTAGATTAGAACATTTTTTTCTAGAATACACTTGAATTCATGTACATTCCAGAAAAAATGATTTTCTGATGCAAGGCATCAAGCCTAAAAAGCGTCATTTAGACAAGATTGGTAACTTGTATTATTTAAATAAAAAAAATAGTGTTTATATTAAAACCAAATACTAATTTCATCAATAAAAAATAGGTGTAGCGGTGAAAGCAATTTGTTGGCAGGATTGATTGAAGAATTTTGAGATGATTGAATAGTGATTATTTACAGTTTAACACTTTTCTCGTAATGAAATTGAATACCCCGGGATATTTTATACGTATTCGTTAAAGTAAAAATGAGAGATAAAATTGGTATATATTTTTGAAGGCATTTTGGTGTATATTGACGGCAAATTTTGACTTTACACCCAGGCTCGGACTGGCTCCTTTGGGGGCCATCGGCTAAAGATTGGGGCCCCTTACTGGAAAATTTAGACGAAATAGAGTATTAGGATTTTTAATAATTTAAAATTAGGCTTACGTGCTTAAAATCCATATTTAAAGCTGTTGGGCGTCCTGATTCTTCGGGGATCCCTTCCAGCGAGATGCTCAGCTCAGCAGTCAGTATTCATGACGCCTATACTTTACAGATATCGCATGCATTCCAAAGAGGATACCTATCCTATTCAGATGATCTGCATGATGTCATGGTCAAGATCATGGGGGTTTGATCGCCCATCCCACCCCGCCCAATTTTTAGTTAATGCACTAGCAGTTTTGTTTTTCCGGGGGGGGGATTAGTTCTGGAGATCAATTTTAACTTGAAAAAAATTTAGCACTACAAACACCCCCCCCCCCTTCCCCGAATTTACTTTTCTTCCGGTCATTAGTCAAAGTTTGCCATTGATTCTTTACAGTGTTTCCTGCAAAAAACATATTCCACCTGTCTTGGATGATGGAATTTTTAAAGTATTTGTTTAATAATAGGGGATTCCTGGGAAATACTTCCAATATGTAACACTAATATTATATTACTGCTTAATATCGGAGACACGTTGGAAATTTTCCCTAATGCAATTGCGTTGTTCTTAGTTTCTAGCATATTCTCAACATATAAGTAAATATTTGTACGTGGAAACATTTCCCGTGCATTTTTATTGTTATTGAAAATATCAATTACTCAATATTTCCAAAACGTTATTTTGCTACAAGGGTCGTCCACTAGAAGCAGTTTCTTTTCGCTGTCTTATCGTTACATAATGAACCAGGAATAAATTATTTTTCACAAAAGCAACGGAAACCAACGCATTATATCTTTCAATTAATTTTACTTTATTTAAACTGAAATAATTCTATTTTACATGTTTTTTCCCCTAATTATTGAGTAACTATTCTCGATAGTAATATATAAGATAAAAATGAGATCTCAGGTTAAGTAAAGAAAGGTAAGTAAAATTATGCAAAATGTTTTCGATATTGAGTCTTAATTTTTGTTGCGAGCGAGCAAGCAAAAATTTACTCTTCAGAGGTATGATATTCGATTGATATTATCACCACATCAACTAAAACACACAGCATATAAATAAAACAAAAACTTGCGTTCAGAGCCTAAGCACCTAAATTTTAAGACCAAGTTAAGCGAAATCCAATATTTTCAACCATGGCAACTGCACCTATCGAGAACCAATAATGACAGTCCTAAAAAAATCCTGACGCACGCGCCTGACCTATGACATCAACAGTCGGTTCAACCTCTACACTGTCCTACTTATTTCAGCCACTCACATAAAAGAACGCCCCATCTTACCTTCTCCCCACTGCAGACTGGAAATGAGAATGGCCCGAAAGTCTTTTCTTTCCCCCTTCCTATTTCCCGTTTCCCACCTCTCACTCCCACTGTCCTGCATCCTGCAGAGGAATGAATGACAGCTGGGAGGGGGGAAACACCAGCTTTTGGTTTTTCTTTTTATTGGTCTGCTGTCTGCTGGAAAAGCCAGAGTGCTTTTATCTATGTTCTTTTCCTTCTCGGCGGCCAACATTCCTGGCAACAGAGGCCTTTATTCATCCTTTAAGCTGCTTTGTTTCAAAGCCCTTGAAGGCCTCAAAATTTGCAGACGAATAGGTTGATGTCCTTATTCATAGTTCGGTGTGGGCTGTCCCTTTTTTTTTTTTTTTTTAATGTTTAATGCAATAATGTAATTCCGTACCACTTAAAAAAAAAAGAAAAAATCTTATAGCTTACTAATGTTTATAATTTTTTTTTCTATATTCATACATACAGCTTACATATGGATTATGATACAATATAAATTTATACAGAGTGTCTCAAAAAGGTGGTTACACGCTTTAATTATTTATCTGTTAGAGATGAGTGGGCAATATAAATTTTAAAAATATTCAAAATAAGGTAAGAAAAAAGTGTGTATTAAGAAAACATTTCTTTCGTAAAGCTTTAAAGCAGGGGCGTAGCCAAGGGGGGGGGTTAGGGGGGTCATAACCCCCCCATGAGAAATTTTTGCCATACAAAATGTATATTCTTCACTACATTATCACACACACGTATACATATATTTGAGTTGTAGTAGTCGTAACCCCCCCATGAAAAATTTCTGGCTACGCCCTTGCTTTAAAGAGTTACACTTCTTAGATTTGCATACGATCCCCATACAAAAAAAAAAGCCCTATTAGTAAAATGCGCCTCATACATACACCAATGAGGAGTATGAGCATTGCATCCTAAAAAGTGTCAGAGATATGAAGATAAATATATGCTGATTTAAAACACTTTTCAATGCACTCGAAGGGAAAAAAAAAAAAAAAAAAAAAACGACGGATGATCGCGTTTCAAGCGTCATGCAGAAATTACGAGAGGTTTTTTTTTTCTTTTTTTTTTTCACTCTAGTATTGAACGTCCACATTCCCATTCATGTAAAGCATCATCGTTATAAATATCTCTGAGACGTTTTATGATGAAAGGTTGAATTTTGTACATCCCCACATTAGTGCACGGGGAGCATTTTACTAATGGGCAATTTTTTTTCTTTGTACGGATCTGGTCATATACAAATTTAAAAAAATAACATTTTTAAAATTAAAGCGGGATGTTTTTTCTTAACTTAAAAGTCTTTTACGTTAAGAAAAAACTCGTCTTTTTTCCTACTTATCTTACGTCTTTTTTCCTACCTCAGTTAAAATAGTTTTCAATATACATTGACCACTTATCTCTAACAGATAAAGAATTAAAGCCTGTTACGTCCTTTTCGGGACGCCCCGTATATTCAAAAATTGTCTGCAGATAACCACACGCAAATGTTTGGTCATGCTATACGCATGTGCTTAGGGTTAACGCTTGAAATCCAAGTTTTCTTAACTCGAATATAATACGAGAAACAAATCTTTCTTTCTTTCTTCTTTTTTTTTCTCCCCAAAGTGTAAACATTTCTGCATTCTTAAAACCTACATTCAAACACATTTATTGAAGAACTTACGTATATTTATATTGTAATAAATAAATAAATAACATTGCTAATGGCGCGAAGTATAATTAATGTATTAAGATAATACATTAAGTCTAATATCAAACATATTAGAAATAGAAAATTAACAATTAGAAAATATATATATTATATATATATATATATGTAGCATATAAAATATCAGGTTGTAACGAAAGTTTTCCGCCAAATCTGCTTGAAAAAATAACTTCTAACTCCTTAGATAACTCTTTTTGAACTTTCGGTACCAAACTTGCACACTGTCACGTGATGCAACAACAATAGTATTTAAAGCTGTACTCATTATTCGTTGATATTCTGTAGCTGACTTTTTGCAACACAACTGGAAGTAAATGATGGTTCTAATCCTCTAGAGTGATAGTCCCATTTGACACACCTTGTACTCAATGATAACTGTATTTTTTTACAGATTTCATAACACAGAGTTATAAAGTAAGTAAGTCTCTTTCTTTCAAATGCCAAAAATCTTTTGACAAAATATGAGCAAATACGCCAACGCAAACTGTTTACTGACGATGTTTATGGTGTCGGGAAACTTTCGTTACAACCTAATATATTCGGAAACTGTGTAACTAAAGAAAGATTTTTTATGTAAAAATATAGATAAGTAAACAGTACGTTATTTAAATAATATTTATTAATATAAAACTCTCTCTCTCTCTGTATTAAGTTGGTTTCAGTATAAACTTTATTCGATTTTGTTAACAAGGTGTACCTAAGACTAGCTGAAAAACCAGTCGTTGACGGGTTAGTATGTCATACAGATTTCAAAAAAGTTTCAAATTCCGTCAGCATTTTAGGATTACAAAGAATGAAAATAGAATATTGACAAAAGCATAGAAAGCAGAGTTTTAACTTCTCTGTATTGTTAAAAGATTACAGGTTAAAGAGTAATAATCTGTCAAAGCCCTCCGTCTCACAGAACAGAGAGAATTCTAAGGGCTATTCCCTCTTATCTGTGAAACGAAGGGCTTTGACTGATGAAGACTGAAAAAATTTTCAGTCGAAACGATCGTATCCTGTTTTAAGCAAAAATTTATGTGCGTTTTTTCACAAAGTTTTTATTTATTTTAGCGTTTAACACCAGTATTTTGAGTGTTTTTTTCCGAAATATTTGAGTATTTTGAATAAATTTTCGCAAAATCTCAAAAGCTAATCATATTTTTTTTGTTTTTGTTTTTTAAATTGGACGACTATAGTTTAAGTTGAGTGACCACCTACCATGATACTATATTTCATTTCATTTGTTTTAGTAAGCCAAGTAGGGCCGTACCTCTAGCAGGATTATGGCTAGAATCTCTCCGGGGTAGAACAACCCCCTTCTCCCCCCGGCGGTACACCTACAATTAATTACTACATTTGATGCAAAAGTACAAACTTACCCTTACAAAATTACCACGGAGTTCCGCAGTGGCCTATTCGCTATGTTCCGTTCTCATAAAAACACGGAAAATGAAGCAGTGCCTGCTTAGCCAGTGCAGTGCTTCGGAGGGTGAAAACCTCTTTCGACTAATCTGCTGTGGAACCGTATACGCTAATGGGAGCTGGTGCACGTAAAATCTGTTCGGAGCTCCAATGTCCTCTATGTTCAAACGATACCTCTGGGGGTGCCGATTTCAGGTGCCAGGTCTCTCATCTGGAATTGGTTCAAAAGTAGAAGACCCCAAGAAAAGTCGGCCCATTCTAGATGCAATGACTGCCTAGTAAAACTTGACTTCTGGAGTGAGACTACTCTGCTCTTACTAGTGCGTAGCACGTAGTATATTCTGAAGTACCTGCCCGTCCCATGTTCATGAATGGCGGTATCGCTGAAGATAACAAGCTGAAATGTAGGACTGTTGGTATTCATACCGTGAGTGAAATACTGCCGAGGGATACGCAAGTTTAAATAATTAACTTCAGGGCACTATTGCTTAAACTGATTTGCCAAGTTAATAAATAATTCGTCATCTCAGTCTATTCCTACTTGCGAAATTTCTTGGAAATAAACTTTAATCCGGATAACAAAAGAATTAATAAATCCTCCAAAATTAAATATTTTAGCAGCTCTGTGCGCGACATATCGCTTGAGTGTATAAGTTTTAACATCCTTTAATGCATTTTGTACAGGGTGTTTCACGAAGGACCTCTACTTTTAAAAAATAAATAACTCTGACAAAAACGGTGACTGACAAAAGTATGAAACCATCAGTATGCTTATCGAGAAACCTTAAGAATTTTAAACAGAAGCCACAAAATTTTAGTTACAAATTGCTCCGAGAGAAGGCGCTGCAAACGATGATACGGATTTAAGAAAATTATCATTTGTCCCACACATGACCACTCCACTGCTCAAAACTTATCGCTTGGGCTGCAATCTCTGGCAAAACGTCATTGGACCTTTTTTTCTTTCGAGAAGCGATGGCGAATGATGGTATATTTCGCTTTCAAAATATTTGTTGCCACTCAACCGTTGGATGATCGAGCGGATACGGGCATGGTTCATGGAAGACGGGGCTCGCCTGTACCGTACGCAAGACGTTTTGGACTTCCTGGACGAATATTTCGATTATAGAGTTATTGCGTTGAAGTATTCGACAGTTATAGGAAGAAGGCGTGGATTGACTTTATTCTCCTGACCTCACCCCCTCCCCCCAACTCCGAAATTTTTTCTTGCCTACGACCCTTGCGTGTAGTGGGGAAGATGAGCGTATTAAATCGGTTTTGATGTGACTGTTCTCGGTGTCTGGGCTCTCTTTCTGGCATCCGTATTGCCGCTTTTAACGCCATCTATTGGTGCAATTTGTAACTAAAATTTTGTGGCTTCTATATCAAATTCTTCCGGTTTTTTCAATTAACATACAACAGGTTTCATGCTTCTATCTATCACAGTTTTTGAGTTATTCATTTTCAAAGTTAGGGGTTCTTCGTGAAATACCCTGTAAATTCAAACTTAAAACATTCTTTGCGAATTAACTGCATTTTCAACGCTTTTACCAGCTCTTTAGTGATGAAGCTCCTTTCACTAGAAGAACCTAAAAGGAGTCTGGCTATCCTGGAACCAGATCATGACTCCCGCTGTTACTCTGTATGTTTACAATAAAACACTGTATTTTGTATTAGGTGGAGAGGGATACATTGTGAAGTTGAAACTACTGCTTTGTTTTTCGATATTTCTTCGAAAGGCTTTTTTTGAAAACTAAACAATTTTATGTGAGTTGAACTGTTACGTTGATTGCAAGGAGGTATCTTAGAAACACAGCGAGGGAGATGCGAAATGTGAAACTCTCAAACATTGATCTTTTCTTGTAGCAGCGATTTTACCTTTTTTTAATTTTCCCCACATAAGCCTCTTTTGTGAGTCCGTAATTTTACGCCAAGTTAAGATTCAAGCGTATTGACCTATCAAATAGTTAGACTCCAAATTTAACGATGATGAGCCACAACTCTTTGAACGATTCTTCTGAATTTTGCTTTCAAAACCAGAGGCGTAGCCAAGGGGAGGGGGGTTAGGGGGGTCTTGGCCCCCCATGAGGAATTTTTTGCCATGCAAAATGCCGGAGCAAAATGTAAGCCGGACCAGTCAAAAGAGACTTCAGGTATGTAAACTTTTCTGAAATTAATGATTTCAAGTCAAAAAATAATTAGGTAGAATTAATAGCATTATCAAAACCATTAAAGAATTCTAACCATTTTGTAGCTTCTCCAGAAAACTTTTCAATTGAAAACTTCGGTAGCTTAAATGAGGGATGGGGAAAGGATGCAGATGCAGAAGCCTCATTCCCAACAACGATATTATTTACTGATTTGTCAGTTAACTTCTTTAAATAATTGTTTATTTTACACTTTACTATAGTATAATTATACTGCTCACGCGTGTGTATTTATTTCTGCAACATATTCATCATCAAGTAATGCATCAGTTTTGAAACTGATTCCATTCAATGATTTCTGCTTGTCAATCAATTTTTCCCGAATTTTATATAAACGCTCCATGTTTAACAGTTGAACTTTGCTATTGAATAAAATTTCTGATTCTGCAGTTAAACGCATGGCAGCTCCTCGCAAAATACCGCGTCGGGTTTTTAACTTAGATAATTTCTTGTCTTTTCTAGCTTTATCCATGTTTAAATATCAAGAAACAAGTCACAAATAAATCATTTATCTTGTACTAAACCAGAGGTCGCCTTTTCTCCTGGATTTTGGCACCATGGAAAAAAAAACAGGCTTCAAGAACAGGCAGGTACGTGGGCTTCAATAAGCTAAAATTATTTTGTTCTTAAACTAGCTTTTCTGTGGATTACCACTACAGGATACAGGCTTCTAAATCAGGCGGTAGGCTGGAATTCACAGTGTTCTTCCCCAGAAACTGGATACAGGCTTATGGGTCGCAAAGCATGGCAGAAGAGGACCAGGCCACAGCATGGCCACTTGAGAAAAATTCCACTTTCCCAGGCCCGGACTGGGAGGGTAGGGGCCCGTCCGTCTCAAGCGAAGGGGGCCTCGGATTATTGTGTAACCGATAAATATTAGGATGTGTTAACTTTCGGGGTATGGGAGGAGGAATGGTGTTATTATTAATTAATTATGATTTAAAATTAATGCATTCATAAAATATTGATCTACTATTAATACGCGTCAATCATATTAATGAATCCCTTGTCCATTCGGGAACTCTCTCTCAAAAAATTTTGAGAACTACATTTAAAATGAAGTGTTTTGAAGCCTTCTGGGGCGCAATTGCAGCTGCAAAAATTTTTGCAAATGTCAAACTTCATTTAAGTGCTATCAATATAGCACTTATTATTTTCTTTCAATATAGCTTTTTTTATGTTCTTTCTTTTTTCTGCTTGGGGGCCCGCCGAGGGTGGGGGCCCACCCGTCTGCAGACAGTCGGACACCCTGGCGAGTCCGGGCCTGCACTTTCCTCCAAGAACCCGGCGCTTATCAAGCACACATCAGGATGGAAACCCTCGCCGACTTCGCAGAAGGATAACTAAGAAGGATAACTAAGAAACTTGGCCTTCATCGCCGGCGATCCGGAGCAATTGTGTTAAATAAGTCTGGTAATAAAATACATAAAAGTTATGATGAAAAGACAATTTGCTTTTTCAGTATGATGAAGTATTAAATATTGAATTCACAATAAAATAAACCACCAATTTTCTCTGGGAATGGTAGGAAAATTTTTGTTCGAAATCTCTGACATGCTACTGAAATCAATGGCCACTGATAAACATTAGAAGCTTCTTTTACTAACAGAATCTAAAATGAGTCTGGCTATCTATACTGTAACCAGATCCTGACTCATTATTACTCTGCAGCAAATGCCATAAAACAGGGCCCTCCACCTGAAACTTGGTTTGTTTCAGGTGGAGCGGGCAGTACATTGTGAAGTTGAAACTACCGCAGGGTTCGTACGGATCCTAGATTTGCTAAAATTCCGAACTTTCGAAATACTCCTAAAATGGTCTGATGTTTTTTAAGGGGTCTTGTTTCTTTTTATAAAAAACGTAAAGAAGTTCTCTCGAGTTTCTCAAATAGTAGGACGTATTAGGACAATTTTTCAAAAGTTTGGATTTTTAGCAAATTAAGGACACGTATGAGCCCTTTCAGATATTTCTGATCATTAGCTATATTTGAAGGGCCTTCTTTGAAATTAATGACATCCATATGGTTGCTTTAAGAATGCAAAAGGAATGCTTCCGAATCCTTTGGTATCTTCCAATCAACCGCCTGGGCATCGAGATTTCATATCACATTCATAAATGATGGATTGGCATTTGATGATTAACTCAGTTAACCGCATTTTGTAAAGAGTATTTTTAATGTTGAAAAATAGCAAAATTTTTGAATTATTTGTTATTTTAAGAAATATTTACAAAAATGATTGTTTACAAAAAGTGGTTGTATTCTGTACACATTAGCAGCTGTGATATAGCATTTCGATGTAACATTTAACTATCTGTTTCTTTGACATCATGTAACTATATTCGTTTTTTTTTTCAGATTACTTAAAACAAAATTTGTGTTAGAAAGAGGTAAGATACTATTTAAAGCTTTCAGCATACACCAATCATTTTTTTTAAGGGAGAGGTTATTGCAAGCGGCCTAATTTTTTTCTTCTGTCCAGGGCCCACAGTTGTCTTGATGGGGCTCTGGCCAAGGGATGGAGAGGCTGCTCTCGAAACTTTCAGGAACATATATTACTATATTTTTAGAAGGGTATTAAAAAAACTACTAAGTACACTAAACATAACACACTAAACAAAACTCGAATCCCCCCCCCCCGAACTTTCTTCCTGGCTACGATTTTACATACAGAGGTTAACAAATTTCACAAACAAAAAAGTAATTCAAGAATGAAAAGTGAGAAAAAGCATGCTAAAGTTAGATTTAAAAAAAAATCACTAAATACATTTTTATATTAAAAGCATCCGAGTAAGGATTTTGAGGCCTCTACAACTTGACTACAACTTGGGACTCAGGAATGCCACACTATTTTTAAGTCACGGAGGCTGATCCTTTTTAATTCAAAAGGACCGCTAAATGGCGATCTATGAAAAAACAACGACGAAAACAAGGCTAATAATTTCCTCCCACACACTAAAAAAAATAAATAAAATGAAACCTGTTTTAAATATGAAGATTTTCGATAGAGGAGAAAATAGACTGGGAACCTGAGTTATGTTTTGGCGAAGTGAGTGAAGTTAGATATGAAAATCTTTCATGAAGGGGAGCGATAAACAGAGGCGGAGATAGTCGTGGACAGAGACAGATCCAGAAATATTTTTTGGGAGGGGGTAAATTTAAAAAAAAAAAAGCTTATTTCACCCAATTAAATGTACTATTATGTACTATTAATCCCATATAGTACATAATAGTACATAATAGTACCCATAGTACTATAAATCCCCATAATGTACTATTAATCAAAATTTTAGTCTAAACTAATGTGCATGCTTTTGGGAGGGACTAAGTTATAAAATATGACTATTTTATCTATTTAAAGTGTATAATAAAGCAGAATGTTACCCTTTAGCAATCTCTTTTGGGGGGAGCTGAAGCCCCCTAGCCCCTCGTGTATAATAAAGCAGAATATTACCCTTAAGCAATCTCTTTTAGGGGGGTTGAAGCCCCCTAGCACCTCCACTGGATCCGCTACTGGTCTATTTATACTAATATTTAAAACATATCAAAGTTTTAAATAATTAAATAACTTTATGGCATCTCAAAAAATTCATGCTTAAAAGCATTAATTAATTAAAGTAATTTCATACTACCTGTTAATCGAGAAGCATTTATGTCATGAAAAAACGTGTTTCACTGTGATGCAAGTCAGTAGCGGATCCAGGGGAGGGGCTAGGGGGCTTCAGCCTCCCCCAAAGAGATTGCTAAAGGGTAACATTCTGCTTTATTGTACAGTTTAAACAGCTAAAATGATAATATTTTATAACTTAGCCCCTCCCAAAAGCATACACATTGATTTTGACTGAAATTTTGATTTACAGTACATTTTAATTGGGTGAAATAAGCTTTTTTAAAAATTTAGCCCCTCCCAAAAGAAAAATCTGGATCCGCCACTGATGCAAGTGATTTCAAACAACATGTTGGCAAAATAAATGCCTCGTATTTTCTTGCCATCTATCGGAACACGTGACGAGGATAAATATGTTTTTTGTTGTCATAAAAAGAAGAAACACACGTTTATAAAAAGTCCACCTGCTGTAAAAGAGCACACGTGAAGATCCTTAATGTTTGTCAATTCACGAAATTTTCACCTACAGTTTTTTTGCTTTTGTTGTCGATTTCATATTCTAGAAAGATTATTCTAGAAAGGTCATTTCTGTTAGTTGACGAATTTTCGACGCACGAAAGATATTGTAACTTATTTCGTAATAAACAAAAAAACATATAGATATGAGAATATAGTTCGTAGCATCTCATATTTTCTTCCTCCTAGTAATCGACTAAGAATTCCATTTATATCTTACATTTTTATAACAAACTTTTCTATAAATACTTTTTAAAAATTACTTATAAATTCACTGCACTTAGTTTTTATTTTAATATATAAAAGTCCTTGTATATGCTAAGAAGGGACTTTTTAATGTAAGTACTATTTATTATTATTCTTTTATTTATATATTATTGAATTTTCCGGTCCGACCATTTCAAAAACAACATTTTTACCGTCCAAACAGATTAAAAAAAGTTATTGTCTAAAAATTTTAAGCTACTTTTAAAATCTGAAAATCCATCCGTTTTCCTAATTTAAAAGCTTTTTTTTTTTTCAACTGACATCATATTTGAAGTCACGGTCTCCAGGCTTTGCAAGAAAGTCCTTTTTCAGAAAAAGGTACATTATTGAATTCATATAAAACTACCCTATTGTTGACTTTGAAATAATCTACTTTACCAATTAAAAAAAACTACTCGATTTCAGATAGTTTTCCAATTTTAATCCGTAGTACTGTTGTCAGTGAGAATTCTGGGTATAAACTTCATTTTTCTTCATTTAAATAGCTTTAGATGCTGGAAATAACTTCAGACTTTCCCTAGGTAGTCTACTTTTGTTGTTTTGCAATATTGTCTTCAGGTATAATTGCTAAATGTATGTTTGATCAGCATTTCCAGAGTAGTAAAAATTCATACTTTTCTTTTCTTTTTTTTTTTTTCGTATTTTTACAGGATCGGACTTAACTGTTTTGATAGCGTTTTTTCGTTTGTTTTCTCTCTTTAATCTGTAAATTAACTTTTTAAAAATAGTGTTGCCAATTGTCAATTTTAAATCTACTATAAATTAATCACAGCACCATCTAGGGAATTTTGATCGAAATATAATGATGCGAAGTTAACTGTTGATAGAGTTTTTCTAAAAGCGGGTAATTCCTCTCTGGTATAACCTACTTAAAATTTAATGCTACAGTAAAAAGTTTTAAAAGTATTTCTGCCACGATATCAATAAATATATATTTTTAATAATAAATTATATTCCACTGTTGCATTTTCAAATCTTGAATATTTTATTTAAAATTTAGAGAAATTTTGCTTGTTTAACAGAAAAAATTGCTTTTTCAAATAAATGTTTAGATGTTTTAGTATATTTTTATTTAGATCTTTTAAAAAATACTGAAAAAAATATACCAAACAGTTTACTGTTAGAAAATTCTTAATATAGATTTACAGAACTTTTGTTCTGTAAAATTTAGCAAGGAATAATTAATGAATACAGATTATTAATTGAGAAAATGTCATTCCCTTAGTTATCACATCATCCCTAGCTTCAAATCTACCAGGGAGAATAATGCCAGAAGAATGATGAATTGTATATAAAATGTATTTTTTTTCTTCTAATCGTTACTGCGTATTTTAAGCCGAAGATTTCATGCAAGCATTTATATGATATCTTACCTTTTTACTATAAGCCAGATAAATAAGAAGAATAATTAAAAAAAGTACTTATACATTCTTTAGAATCACATTGTGAAGGCAATTACAACGGGCGCTAGAAAAAAATATTTGACGAAAGCATTTCATTTAGTAGAGCTGTAACATATATTTTAAATTAATATGTTGAGTATCGATTTGCTAAATATTTGAAGAACAATTTACTGGTAAATTATATCGTTTAAATTCCGGGTCATTTATGCTGTGACCTTATCATATATTTTTCATCTGAAATTTAAAAAAAATCTCTGAACATTATCATATTTTTTTTTCATCTGAATTAAGAAAAAAAAAACTCTCTAAAATAAACCTGGAGGCTTTGAAATGAAAACAAAAAACAAAAAACAAAAACGTAGATTTAAGAAATTAAACTACAGAACAAATACAACTGTATAGTGGAACAAAACATTTATTCGACTTTGAAAGCATTTTTTTTTTCTAAATTACACGCTAGGTTCTTGACATTTTGGTTTATGATAAAATTGTTCACATTTTGAGCATTCATAATGCGAGGTTCTACTTCTAAAAGTGCCTGCTGGCCACCTCCTTTTGTTCTGGCTGCAACACGACCTCTTGCCGAACCACGCCTCGGACCACGGCCATAAGGTGTGTAAAACTCATCCGACGCATCTATTTAATTTAAAAAATATATATTATTATTATATATACATTTAATTAGTTAATTACAAGTCATAATCATTTAAATAGCTTAAAAAACAAACAACAAAAAAAACCACGACCGCTACCACGCCTCAGACCATGGACACCAGTTCGTTTTTTGAAATGTCAATATGCCTAGTTTTATTAACTTGCATAAAATTCTGGGCTTAAAATACGCAGTAAAAATTAGAAAAAAAAAAACATTTTATATACAATTCATATTTCTTCTGGCATTATTCACCCTGGTAGATTTGAAGCCAGGGATGATGTGATAACTAAGGGAATGACATTTTCTTGATTAATAATCTGTAATTCATTAATTAATCCTTGCTGAATTTTACAGAACAACACTTCTGTAAATCAATATTAATAATGTTCTTAACAGTAAACTGATTGGTATATATTTTTATTATCTTTTCAAAGGCCTAAATAATTTTTAAAAACTTGAAAACATACTAAAATTCTTAAATGTTTATTTTTAAAAAAGCACTTTTTTCTGTTGAACAAGCAAAATTTCTTTAAATTTTAAATAACATTTTCAAGATTTGAGAAAGCAACAGTAGAATATAATGAATTATTAAAAATATATATTTATTGATATCGTGGTAGAATTACTTTTAAAATTTTTTATTGTAGAATTAAATTTTAAGTACAGTATACCAGAGAGGCTGCCCGCTTTAAGAAAAACACTATCAGCAGTTACCTTTGCATTATTATATTTCGATCAGAATTCACTAGATGGTGCTGTGATTAATTTATAGTAGATTTAAATTTGACAATTGGCAACACTTTTTTTAAAGTTAATTTAAGATTAAAAATAGAAAACAAACGAAAAAAAAATTGCTATCAAAACAATTGAATCTAATCCTGTAAAAATATGAAAAACGAAAAAAGAAACGTAAAAATTTTAACTACTAAAGAAATGCTGTTCAAACATAAATTTGGCAATCATACCTGCCGAAAATATTGCAAAACAACAAAAGTAGACTACATAAGAAAAGTCTGAAGCTACTTCCAGGATCTAAAGCTATTTTAAATGAAGAAAAATGAAGTTTATAACAAGAATTCTCGCTATCAAGAGTACTAAGGATTAAAACTGGAAAACTATCTGAAATCGAGTAGTTTTTTTTTTTTTTTTTTTTTTTTTTTTAAATTTGCAAAATAGATTGTCTCAAAGTCAACAGCAGGGTAGTTTTATATGAATTCAATGATGTACCTTTTTTTGAAAAAGGACTTTCTTTCAAAGCCTGACGACCGTGACTTCAAATATGATGTCACTTAAAAAAAAAAAAAAAAAAGTAATTTTCTTGCACAAATTATAGGCAAAGGTGCTATAAAGGTCAGATTTTAAAAGTGGCATAAAATGTTTAGACAATAATTTTTTAAATCTGTTTGGACGGTAAAAATGTTGTTTTTGAAATGGTCGGACCAGAAAATACAATATTATATAAATAAAAGTATAATAAAAAGTACTTACATTAAAAAGTCCCTTCTTAGAATATACAAATACTTTTATATATTAAAATAAAAACTAAGTTCAATAAATTTAAAAGTAATGTTAGAAAATGATTTATAAAAAAGTTTGTTGTAAAAATTTAAGGTATAAAATGGAATACTTACGTCAATTACTAGGAGGGTGAAAATATGGGATGCTACGAACTATATTTTCATATATATATATATATATACATATATATATATATATATATATATATATATATATATATATATATATATATATATATATATATATATATATATATATATATATATATATATATATATATATATATGTGTGTGTGTGTATTTGTTTATTACGAAATAAGCTGCAATATCTTTTGTGCGTCGAAAATTCTTCAGTTAACAGAAATGACCTTTCCAGAATATTGTGCAACAATTTTCCATGTGCGCTATTTTAAAGCACGTTTTTTAAATGGAGAATGTTCTTATAAACGTGCGTTTTCTTCTTTTATGAAATCGACAATAACACGAAAAAACAGTGTGTCGAAATTTCATCAATTAAGGACATTAACCATCTCCGTGCTTCTTCTCCTTATGACAACAAAAAACATATTTATCCTCGCCAGGTGTTCCGATAGATGGTATGAAAATACGAGCCATTTATTTTGTCAACATGATGTTTGAAATCACTTGCATCACTATTGAACACTTTTTTTTTTTTCACGACAGACATGCTTCTCGATGAACATGTAGTATGAAATTAATTAATGAATGCTGCTTATAAACATGAATTTTTTGAGATGCTATAAAATTATTGAAATATTTAAATCATGATAATTTGTTTTAAATATTTAAAGCATAAAAAAATGCTATAATACGAGTAAGGTCTATCAATTATATAATTAAATCTTATACACTCGATTTGGACTCCCGAGGCCCTCTGATAATTTAGATTCAAAAAACCTCCCGACAACTCCATTTTTGATCGAAGGCTCCGGCATTTGGTTATATAATTGACAGACTGTACAGCTCAGATATTTGCCAGTGCGGCGAGATGATATATTTCGTGGTGCTAAATACGCCAATCTGAAAAGCATTATGTATTTGAATATATGGATAACGGTTTTCCCGGTAACCTTACATGAGCAGTAATTGGGCCCGTTTACATGTGCAAAAATGCGGAGTAAATCCCGGGACTTACACTGCTTTCTACCCCGCTTCCCCTACTTAGTGAAAAAAATGCGGGGTAGAAAGATTCCTGGTCGAAAGGAGGGTTAATGCAGAGTCAACCCCGCTTTCCCATGATGCATTGCGAGTTTTCCCCTGTACTCCGCTTTAACCCGGGATTTTCCATTTTCACATGTAAGCGGGCCTATTATTGGTTATGAGCATGTGTAAATGGTCAAACTGTATAATTCTCGACAGACTGTATAATTCTTAGAACACAGATAGATACAGCTTTAGCTGTTCTTTTTTTTTTATATACATATACATCGGTTAATTGTTTGCAAATGGTACTGTTCCTGTAAAGACCTAGGCTTGGTAAAAAGACGCCCCCCCCCCCTTTTCATGTAATTTTGAAAACTTATTTATTCCGGAAACTATGCGTGTATGGCTGCTTAAAAAATTTTTAGATAAGACATTTTTCCGCCATGAAAAATTCTTTACTGCTACTTTTTTTTTTCTTTCAACAGATTCAACTAGAGACTCGGCTCTTATTTATATTGAAAATTCACTTTTAACAGGCTTTATTTTTTAACACTATGTGTGCTATTTAATAATCTACTAGTGCACCCCCTTCCCCATAAAAAAAGCAAATATCTCTATGACCTGTTTAAAGTACGTTAAACTCAAATTTTGTCTTACTTTTATTTCTTTACAAAAATTATTTTGAGTTATATTGTCGACCATTTTAAAAGGCAGAGTAAATGAGTACGGATTGACAAACAATCTCATATTTTATAATTTTACAAGTTAATAATGTGAAACATTTTAAAAAGAAGTGAAATCGAGTTTTAAAAATGATTATGCACCCAAATTAAACAGAAAGCAAAAATGAAATTTAAAAATGCGGCGGAAAAAAATTACCTACTTTAAAATTGTGTTTGAAGCAGATTTTTGTTGCTTAATTAGGGTTCAGCAGACCACCGAATCAATGTTCTGTACCCTGAACAAGAAGAACTCGCCAATGAGGAGGAAAATATAAATCTATGTTATGTTTGAAATTTTCATTTTAAAAATAAAGACTTTACTAAAGGCTTTTAAATTTTCAAGGATAGGGCTTTATACGCATTGTGATTCAGAACACTTGTCAAAACATGTAATACGTAGTTTGACTGTATGGAGTGATAGAAGATGGTTCAGAATCACACAGCAATGTCGGTCGGAAACGTCGTTTTTACATACCTGTTAATATTCATTTTGCAATAATAGTGAACTTTCCGATCATGTCATAATCGTCAAAAAAGAATGAATCTTGACAGAAAGCACTTGACTAAAATTGATTATAAACAAGAGTGTTAAATAAAAGAAGCTACATACTGATTACTAAACTTATTACTAATTGTTACTATTAACAAGCAAATGAAAAGGACATTTCCGACCTCACATTTCAGTATGTTGTATTTAAAAGGCAGCCTTTTTTTTTTAACAAATAGATTGTCAATTTTAAAAATCAAATAATAAGTTATCAACACAAGTTCTATTAGTGCTTTTTTATTTAATATAACAATAAAGGGTTACAAATAGTTTTTCAAACGAAGCCCCCCCCCGTAAAATTACTACTTAAAATAATAGGGTGGGGGGGGGCTCCAAAAAACTAGCTTTACTCACTCCTAATTTTTGTCTTACCCCGCCATTGTCGATAACTCGAAAGATATGATCGAACTTATTCGATTCAAAAAAAGATTTATGACTTGAAAAATGTTAGATATTTCGAATAATTTATTTGAATGGCTTCCGAAAACTGATTTAAAAAATTCTAATAAGGCTACAGAATTGACAACTGTAACGTGCTAATGAGTTTTTGAAAGTTGAAAATATACTTTAAGGGGAATCGCCTATTTTATAGGCATACCTCAAGAAGACTTATCAAATGGCGAAAATTGTTTAAAACACCTATTCTTCAAATTCTTTGCTTGAAATATGTATAGTTTGACATATCTAGTATAACTCAGCAAAACTATAAAATATTGCTACTACTGTAAAAGAGTATAAAAATGCTATTAAACATTTTAACTACACTGAAGGCCTTTAAGCTGCTTTTTCACATTTTTAATATTTTTTTGCAAATTCATAGTATATTTAAAAGGTCAAAATATTAAGAGCCTTTTTTTATGCGTAGGCCTGTTTAATATGATTAGTTTAACTGCATTACTCGTGGATTTTATTATATCTTAAGACTATAAATTGCTAAAAATAAAAAGTAAGAGCAACTATGATTTTTTACATCTTTCCGTTAATCTAAATTTTTTTTTCCTCTCACAAATAAATTCATCAATCGTAAAACTCATCCTTGAGGTTGTAAAGCATACTTACAAGTATAACAACAACAAATTTATCTGTATATATGTACATATAAAATAAAAAGTTGGTTGAAAAAAAGGAAAAGAATTTTAAAATCTTTCATTTTTTTTAACGAAATTCGACTAAAAATTTTCTGTTATGTTAATGCTTTTTGTTTTATGGGAAACGTTTTTGTTTAATAATAATCTTAAATGATTTAATTGATTATTTAAATGATTATAAATGATGAAATAAGTAAAATTCCTTGAATAATAAAGTTAAAAAAAAAAAAAAGTCGCAAGTTACTCAGTCGCGCCCCTGGGAAAAGATAATATGGATTCCCTAATTCTTTTTTTTTCCCACCCCTCCTTTTCTAAATACTCAAATAAAGGTATACGTATGTGCAATGACAATGTAACATTTTAAAGGGGGAAAATACTCAGCATTTCAATAGAGATTTAATTTTTTATGAAAACACAAGAGAAATTCATGTTTTTATTTGTCTATATTTCAGCTAATACCCTAAGAGATACCAACAATGAGTAAGTACAATTCTTTGTATTTATTTTTAAAAATCTTCACAAGTTACCGAATCGAGCCCCAAGCCAAAGATCATATGAATATTAGGGTGGATCAAAAAGTATAGTGAAAAGTTTTTTCGAAATTAATTTTGGCGTAGGGTGGAAAAGTTGTGTATAGACTATGTTAGTTTACATGTTTTTTTTTTTTTATTGAAATCCATTTATATCTACCGGTGCCACAAGTGCCTGAAATATAGTAAAAAATTGAAAATTTTCCAATAATAATAATAATAATAATAATGATAATAGTAATAATAATAATAATAGTTATAATAATAATAATAATAATCGGAATTACAGGGTCTTAAAGTGCAGGGTCTTAAAGTTGTGTATTGTGTACATTAGTTTATATACTAATGTACTAAACTATACATACATACTTATTTAATTTCATTCATATCTCCCTGTGCTCAAAGCCCTCCTAAACTAGTTAAGAACTGACAACTTCATAAAACTGCATTAAAAATTGTAAAGTAAATAATTATTGTTGTAAATTTGTAAGAGTACTCAGGTATTAAAGTTAAAATGTAAATAATATGTATAGTAATTTTATATTGTACATGAAGTATAAATTTAAAATCAAAACATAAAACTTTTAAAAATTGAATTAATAGATTCTTTAAATGCTTTGTTTGACGATTCAAATATTTCTAAAGGATAAAAAAAAATTTTTTGGTATGAAACTGCTCGATATGGTTCCTTGATTTGATTTTATTCAATATGACACCGCGTTTTTTCTGTACTCAACATACACTTGCCGATGCCGCAGTTACTAGGCGGACGCATCTTTCAACTGTTCGGGTATGACATGGATAATCTAATCACTCTTCCGCTTTTACAACTTTTACTATAAACTCAGTTTCTTCACATGACACATTCATCAAAAGAGGTGCTTCAAAATGCCCAACTTGGTGTCAGTTGATAAGTTCAGTATAGTCTGTTGCTTCGAAGTGCACTTTCGGTACTTGAAAAATTCTCACCTCTGATGATTCTCTATTTTCTTTTAAAGGACGAATTAGTTTTCGTACTCATAAAGATATAACATGCTCCCTGTCATCTGTGAGCATTGACAATAACTTAACATTACAACATTATTTATTATCTTTCTGATGTTCGGTTCCAAATATCTTCACAATTTGGAACCGAACTTGAGAACAGTCTCACAGTCTTCTACTAGGGTTATCTAGAAAATTATATAAGTCTCCCATATATGATGTGCTCCTTCTGTTATGGAACCACACAGGTGCGTATACCTTAATAATGTATGTTGAAAGAATGATGACAGATGGTTTTTCTGTAGCCACATACAGTCTTAAAATTCTATTTGCAGTCGTTAGCTACCTTGCGTGAGCTACTGGTCCAGGTTTCTTTAATTTCAGTACAAAAGTAGTTCTTTAATTTCACCACTCTATATTGCAAGGCACATATAATATAAATTTTGCTGATCATTTCTGAGAATCGTACTGTCAATATTATCTGGTATTGATCTCCTCTCTTATTGAAGAAAAATAAACTACAGGTAGCTAGCTCTTCGTAGATTTTGGTGGCTTCACCGATTGGTCCAAAGAAGGTTTTAGGACTATCGGTTGCACCATCTAAGAATAAAATAAATGTCTGGCAGTCAATTCATTTGTATGAAACAAATACATTATTGTAATTGTTTATTCAGCTACAGCTCTATCAAACGAACGATCCCTCCTTTGTGCACGGTGTTAACATTTGTCATCGCATTCAATTACTTTTAGCTCATTTAATCCTATATTATTTGATATAAAGAAATTCAGCTTTGATTCGTAATTGGCTTTGGCTTCTCTTGTAACCAGGACCGGATTTAGGGGAGGGCAACAATGGGCCTCCACAAGAGAGCCCTCACCCCCAGTAGACATTTTAACGTAAATATTCCTAACGAATACCAAATGATGGGCAAAATAATTAAAAAAATATATAAAATTCTGACAATGGAACACCAGTTCTCTCACTTTTTTCACTCATTTACTAATTTGAACACTCCGAAGCGCGCTTCGAATTCTCATCAAAATGGTTAATATTAATCTTCGATACGATAAATCATGCGTATATTTGCGAGAAACAATCACAAAGTAAATCATCAGACTATTATATACGGAAGAAATGTACATATAGACCTGTATCAGCAAAGAAGTCAGATGCAAAAGAATCTTGAAATCTTTTTCGTAGCCCTGTAGAAAAACTATAAGTCTTATACACATCAAAATCAGTACCGGTCTTACGATGGTGGTTATATACCAATTTGAGCTCAATCGAATGCCCCGTTTAGGAGCTATCGTGTTCGCTCACATGCACGCAAACACACATACACACACACATACATGCATACATATATGCATCTCGTAAAAATAGCATAAATGAATTCAGAAGACTTCAAAACATGTAAATAACCAAAATCTCGAAGTCGAATTTTTTCATGATTACAATACTTTCCTTACATGGTACATGTTTGGAAAGTAATAAAGGGGGAAAGTACTCAGCATTTACCCAGAGTTTTAATTTTTTAGGAAAACATACAACAGAAATTCATGTTTTTTATTTGTCTCCATTTCTGCTAATACCATAAAAGATACCTACAAAGGAGTTTTTCCTATAAAATATCCATTTGAACTCTGTAACATTAAATTCTTTCTGTAAAACTACCTTCACAATTTAATATTTATTATACAAGGAGATGATTAAAAGGGTACTTTTTGGTTTTTCTCACTACCCTTAAATCTTAAGGATGTGGGAACTGGTCCAACATTGAAGTATAATTGTTTGAACTTAGTAAGTGGGAGATACAATTTCCAATTCTCTCTCTGTTGGACTGTTACAACTTTATTTGTGAGATATAAAACAGAAATGGAGACTTACAATGTCACTTAATCCTGTGATAATTTCATTTTCGAAAAACGAAATTTAACCCTTTAACGCGCAGTGATCCCGCTCTGGGAACACCCAACTCTGACGTTTTGACTGTTGCCAGTCACGAAGAATAGATTTGATTTCTATAAAAGTAGTTGCGGGTCACCTGGCTCCACGAGAATCCTTTACTTTTTAGCACGTCCTTTCCCGTAAAAAAATTCGTCACGGTTATTTTTAACAGCACTGACATCTGCTGAAAAATGGAAAAATGCGAGAAGAGCTGGATAGATTGCCCACTGCTGAAAAAAGGGCAGCCGTTGCCATCGCTCGACTTAACTACCAGCAAGATGGCGGACGATCGAAACGTTCATCGTGTGCCACAGATCTATAATTTGACGCAGCTGGCTGTGCGACACAGCTAGCTGCGACAAAAAAAGGGTCTCTAGATCTGTGACCCGCGATGAACGTTTCGATCGTCCGCCATCTTGCTGGTAGTGAAGTCAAGCGATGGCAACGGCTGCCCTTTTTTCAGCATTGGGAAAGGGTTACGCCCCAAAGGGTTAAACAAGGCTTAAACAGTTATACTTCAGACTTAGAATAATTGCCACATCCGTCAAATTTCAGAGTAATAATAAGAATCAACGGACACTCTTCAAAATTGATCACAGTACGGAAAAATTCAATGGGAAAAAAAATTGGGTGCTTCCGAATTACACGTAGTGTTGAGTAGTCTTAATTAGATACAGTAAAATTTATCGATAAAAATATATACGTAGAGTGCGAACAAGCCACACTCGACGTAACGCTTACGAGTGTAACACTTTGAAAATCTGTAACTACAATGATGGCAGAAAAAAAAAAAAAAAAAAAAAAAAAAAAAGATGAAATGCGTCACCGACACTTTGGGCGGCTGAATGAAATTCCGTTCATTGAACTCCAATATTCAATACTGAATACGCCGACACTTTTTGTTAGCGCTTTAACGCCCGGTGTCCTCGCGGTAAGGACACAAAACTCTGAAATTTTGAATATTTTGATTTACGAAGAATAAAATACACGAGAATCCTTTACTTTTTGGCACATAGTTTCCTGTAAAAATTATCGATTGTTTGTAAAATTGATGTCAGATTATTTTTATCAGTACTGGGGATCCGCTGAGAAGTGGAGAGTATGGCAGAAATACATCGATATAGAAGAACAACTAGATAGACTGACCAACGCTGAAAAAGTGGTGCTGAATAGATATCAGTTTCAAATTCTGTTCATTCGCGAATGCATTTTATTTTAGCTATTTATAAGATGATTTTTTAAAAAAAATTAGTGCTTTCACGTATGCTTGATTCCACTCTTTCCCCTTTACTTTTTACGTCTGTTGGCTTTCTTAAACCAAGGGTAAAAGCCGCCTCTCAGTTTCTTAATTTCTTTAGAGTCATCAACAGAGTTTGAGGGGGCCATCGGTTCTTTAGGAGATTCAGATCTCACAGAAAATTGTATGTGCTCTTACATAAGTTTATTTCTCCTCTTCTAATTAAAAATAATTTCATGTAAATTTTAAAGTGATTTTGCCGTCACCATATTGTATGGTCCTTAGCACACCACTTACTGTGATTATGGGCTCCCCTAGAAGCAATCCTTATTCGGGGTTTAGCCGCCAGCATTTCATAGGTGCTTCGGTAGTCGTGGTCTCATCATTACTGATCATTCTTAATATTTTGCATGTTAATCGTTTTCCGATGATCGAATCTTTACACGCAAGTCTGATACGAGCGATAATGTTTGCCGATAGTTAAGCCTACAAACCGATCCATATCGACACTTTCTCCCAAGTACCTGAACAGTTCCTGATCTTTATTCCCTCATAATTGTACGAAGACTGCTGGTTGTCTAAGCCATTAGGCGGAAGGAGGTCACTCAAAGGAAACTGCATTCTTCCTCTGTCATAAAAGTTGACAAACGCACGTATTAATGGCTTTTCGGGTGTCAAAATTTCTTTTACCTTAAATGTGGCGAGTTAACAGCTACTGTTTTGAGATTTTTTACTGCTCTTAATGCAGATTTTAGCTGATTTCAGATCGATTAGTCGAAACGACTGTAATTATTGTAAAAATGGTAAATATATAGATTTCGCACGGATATTTTCATTTGGCATTTTCTCTCTGTCTCTTTTATTAGAATTTTTTTAAATTAAAGTCAAGATTACTGAATTTTTTACAAATTTAAGATTGACTATAAACATAATATATTTAAAAACTAACAGTAATAAAAATCCATATCAATTCTTATAACCAATTAAAAGTAGCTGTGTATTCGTCTAATATCTGTTAGTGAATGTATCCAAAAATTTCAGTTTCTATGAGCGGTGAATAAAAAGGGACTTTGAAATTAAAATTCCTTTACAAGAAATTGCAAATTTAAATATCATTAATATTTCTTTCCAAACTTCTCTTTTCCAAAACATATCCCTCTCCCCAAAGTTTGAAGGCAATATTCATTACTAAAAATATCTTGCATGCCCGCCAAAATTTTCGGTCACTCTATGCTTCTGATATAAGTATATAAAAATACATTCATGTATGAAAATATGAATAAATTGAAACATTATCAGGAATAAACCCTGATAGTGTTTCAATGTAGCCCGGAAAAGATAACCCAAGCCTATATGCACCGCAAATTGCTGGCGGTTATCTTTTCCGGGTTAAAAGGAAGCCACTAATCACCTAGGATCCATGTCTAAAGCGCCGATGCCGATGTTCAATTCCCACTCTTGCCGGGCGGACATGTGGGAGCAAGAGTCGAGATAAGTTCCCCCCCCCCCCCCCCGATGCGATGAAGAAATCTGCATGGTGTCCGCTGCGCTTTCTCCTAAACTGATGATCAGCTTTTCAGGAGCTGATTACCGTTTGACCGTTTGCTACTAGGGTTGGGTTCGACTCCTGTTGGGCTTGGCTGTTAATTCGTCCCTCCCTTCATCAGGGAGTAATGTTAAAATGCCCACTTTTTATTTGAATAGTTACAGTACTTGTATCTGTTTCTTTTATAAATAGATGAAAGCTGGCCAATTATGATCCAGGTCGTAAGCCTTCTCAACACCCAAAAGGCCCTAAGTAAGGTCCTCATTACGTTTTGATAAGCCACTGGATAGGTGTATTCGATTGCAGCCCTCGAGCACTTGTAAGTTGGAAACCCCCTGGGGCTGATGATATGGGTTCTTTGAGCAGTACTTAAAACAAAATTACTTTAAGAAAAGTTTAGGAGGGTGTATTTAATTATTATTTCACAGTTTATGAACAACCCTACTGTACATATGAAGAATGTGTGCATTCACCTACGTCATCCTGTTGTATCTGGCAACGCAAGTTTTGGTCAACAGGCGAAGATTTTGTATGAACGAATCGCCATTTGTTGTCGAAAATGAGTTTATAGTGATTTTTAATATTAAATAAAAGTTCTAAGTAATATTATACTCAGTGCTTCAATGAGAGTTTACGTCACTTGGTTGAAATCTCTATTTTTACTCTCTCCTAAGCACTGTCTTCGGGGAAAACCGTAATTTTGGCCACATTCGTAAACGACAAACGAGTTGCACTCGTACAACGAGTTTCTATCTAGGGCCCGATTAAAACGAAACAGAGTTCTATCGTTTTCCGTTGCGATCGCGGAAATTTTCGACTGATTCCTATGTTTCCTATTCAAGTGAAACCTGTCTATCGCTTTTGGATCACGTGACACTGCGATCGGTGTTTTGCTATCGCTTTTTCAAAAGCGATCGTTTTCGAGAACACGGCGGATCGATCGGCGGATGGTTGATAAGAAGATTACAACAACAACCAGGACCGGCCTTCTGTTTGAAGTGGCCCGGTTGCAAACATTTTTGGGGGGCCCCAAACATTATAGATGCTAAAAATTCATTAATTAATAGACCCATTTATAAAGCAAACATTAAGAATAAACTGAAATACCACTAATAACACTGTAATGGTCGTGGCAATTAGGGTTGAAGGCCCGATGTAAGGTAGCTGGCTGCCTGGACAAGCTAATTTTTGGCGCCCTTTTTAAATAAATCTAACTCGTTTATGACGACTCCTTATTTAAGAAGATTGAATGAGGAAATCGGAAATACTTGGCTGGCACAATGTTAAGTTTACGGGAGTATAACTCGCTTTTAACGAGTAAAACCTGGTTATATCGAGGAATATTTTTGTGATTTATAAAATTTCTGCTGACTTCCACCTCACCAGCTCAGATAATACTTTCTTAGAAAAAATCTTAACATTCCAAAGTCAATAAAGACGACGATGATAACGAAGAATAGGAAGAAACTACAAAGGGAGCTTACCTGACCATGGGCAAGTGGGACAGTCTGACGTTGGACACTGGTAGGAGGTCTAAACCGCATTGAATATGTATGCTAAACCTTTGGGGCCGTTTATAACTCATTTCAGTTAACCTGCATTACTAATACTAAAAAATGTGAGAAAATATGAATCTATTCACTCTGGAGATCCACCGATCACCGAGAGTGACATTAATTGTTTCAGAGTAGTTTAGTTAGTAATGAAGACAGTAAAATAAATATTTTGTTGACCAACTACCTATTTCAAATTTGAAAAAGAAGCCCACAATGGAAGTGGGGGGGGGTGACTTAAAGCTTAGGTCAAATTAAATAAAATCAATAATTTTATACTTAAGTTAAATTAACCAAAATGTATGTTTGAATATTTTTCTTCACAGTAAGTCCATTAATTTAATATAAGAAGACATTTCATTAGTCAGTGCTGCCAATTTAAAGGATTTGTCGCTAAATTTAGCAACTTTTCACTGTATTTAGGGAATAAATTTTTTTGGAAAGTGACATTTTTGATGATCTTACTCTCTAATTTAGAGATTCAGATGAATTTGGAGTATTGTTTCAAACTTTCTAAGATTTTAAAATCTAATCAGTACTACTGTAGAAAAGAAATGATGCGATGAAATGTTTAAGAATGGATCGGGGATGAACAGACATACCAGGGACGTAGCCAGAGAATAGGCGATGGAGGCCTCGGCCCCTTCCGAAATTCATACTTTTCTTAATTGGATGTCAATAATCAAGCTTTTTCGTAGAAATGCTATCTTATTTAGAAATGCCTCCTTTTGGGCCCGCCCCGATTTATCTTTTCCTTTCTGGGTATGTGTCCGAGAGGTACATTTCAATCATCCGCTTTTATACTGTAAATATTCAAATATAGTATGAGTGCTATTTTAAGTATGAGGGTTCTATTAGAAAATAGAGCAACATCCATTCGAAATCTATTATTAATTTCAGTTGGTATTTTTTCGGAATTAACCCCTTATTGGTAGGATATTTTTTCGAAATTATTATTATTTCCATAGTTACCAACCTTTACCGAAGTAACAGTTTTTTGGAAACAGTAAATTTTTAATATCTTTTCAAAATGTTAACCAACCCACACGTGCATTTGGAAACTAAATATGGTATTCAGGTATCCACGATCTTTTTCTATATTCTAACATAAAAATCACTGTACATATAAAGTGGTTAATTATATTCCCTAAATGTTATCAACTGTACGTCGCATGGCACGCGCCGTCGAAGAAGGGGTTGAGATCGATTAATGTGTTTGAAATATTTTATATTCCTAATTTTCATTAAGCACAGTCAGTGGTGGCGCTAGACTTTCCCCGACGGGGTGTCATAACTCCCCGACGAGGGGGCACAAATATACATGTACATATGCTAAGTGGCGTATCCAAGATGGGGCTTTGACCTCCCTCTTTTATGACATTTTTGTCACCAAGTATGATTATGGAAATTTGCAACTATTTGCGCCACTTGAAAATATTTTACTTTAGAAAGTGATTTTTTCACGATAAATCATTTTCTAAACTAAAATATCTAGGATCCAGATAAGTTTAGAGGAGATGGAGGACAATATAATGTTTTGTTTTGTGAAATATTTCCAGGAATCGGATCGACATACATTATCGGACACCCAGGCCCCGGATATTTTCAAAAACCACTGCACAATCTTTCCTGGTAGATTATTATTTAAACTGACCCCAATTAACGTATCTCAAAATCCCTTTACATTACACAAATATTTCCCCAAGGCCTCAGCAAGCAAAAAATTTCGGTGGGTGGAGGGGATCTGTAGTGCTAAAATTAAATTAACTGATATCTAGAATCAACGCAAATAAACTGATAATGCATTTACTGAAATTTTGGAGGGGGGGGGGTCAAACCCACATGATCCTCCCCCCTGGTAACGGCCTTGCACGTTTCTGTAAAATCTCGAAAGCTACTTTTAAGAGTTCTTCAGGTTAACGCTTAAAATATTTCATATGAATGAAATTCTTTGAAAAAAGTTCAGCGAAGAAAGTTCTACGCATTTTTTTTCCCCCCGCAGAAAAAAATATCAGAAACAAAAGTTTTTTGTGCAAGAATATTGCTGTAAATTCACTGAAAATTTATTTTATAAATTAAGCATGACTAAATTTGCACGCTTTTACACAAATTGCAGTTATTTTTATAAAATTAAGAGATATATGTAAATTTAATTACAGTTTAACTTCGATATCTCGAACATCGAAATTCTTGATATCTCATTAAATGCGTTTTCCCTTACAAATTGAATCCCACCCCACCAGTGTCATTGCGCTAGCGCTTTGAACTGGGAGACGGAAGGTGCCTGGTTCGGCACTAGGTCGCGTCCGCCGACGTAACCGTCTCCGAAAGAGAACGTAAATATATGCGCTATTAAATTTTTTTATAAAGTCAAGCACTCATGAAGAAAATTAACCATTTTCTTTTAAAATGTAAAATAAAATAAAATAAAAAATATCGTCAGAAAAATATAATCGGACAGCTTATAATTTGCCAAGACACACCAAAAAATAATTATTTTTAGCGAAACTAACCTTGATAAAAATTTACTTTTTTGTAATACTCCAAGATAGTTTTGAACGAGGTTTCCACAACCGTGATGAATAATTTTATAAAGCAAGCTCATTTACTAATAATTCATAGTGAAAGTATCATTTTTAAAATTTCAACATTAACGAAAAAGAGTTTAATTAATAAGACAAATAACAAACATAATATTAATCTGTTTAAAAGTTTTAGAGTTGAATTCTGATACATATAATTCTGTAACTCAAAAATCAGTTTAGAACATATGCTATTAGTTTATTTTAAGTTTATATTAATGCTGGTGCCATCCATGGATTCAACAGCGATTTGTATAAAGATTCAAAATAAGGGAAGTTGCGGTGGCTTACGATACGTCACTGTATATAACATACAAATCTACATGGAAATATAAAACTTTTATTGTATTTATTTTATTTACTTATTTTACAGGATAAAAGGGAAAATTTTGGAAGACGATATAGACGCTGTATACCATAATTTTTATTTACTTTGCAGTAAAATAACTGAATTAAAATTCACAATAGTTATTTTTTCTACAACGATATAAAAATTAAATTGTCAGTCAAGATTAATCAGTTTCCTTTAACTTATATTCCGTTTTTAGATCTATCCACAGCCATCTTCATACTGGACTGGAGAGGGCTTTGGTCTATCAGAGGAGCTGGTTATTATTATTATTATTTAATTTTTTAAAATTAACTTTTCTTTTTTTACCACAAGCAAAATGTAATAATTCCCTTGCAGCTGTTAATCTTCTTGGTGTGCATAGCTATGAACTCTTAGCTAAAGAGGGCCGGTTAATCCAGTTAGATTTCTCTATATAGTGCAAATTCTCACTCGTTGTATATGTATACAGTATGTTACCAAATAAACAAACTATGTATTTGACTAATTCTTAAATTACAAAAAAAATAAAAGTAAAAACAAATCTTACTGCTAAATTTTTATAAAATTAAAGATTAAATCGTGCATATTGTGTTCGATTGAATCTATTTATAAATAAAAATTATATTTAGAATTTATTCGAATATGCCATCTAAGAAACAGAAAAGTACTATTTTTTTTATTCGGAAGAAGTTAAAAGTTAAATTATCTAATTAACCACTTAGTTATAAAAATATCTTCTTACTTTCTCAACAGTTATAAGAGTTCAAGTAAGGATTACTGTGATAAAATAATTTTAAAGACATAGAATGCATAACACACTAACTTATAAATAAATAAAATACGACCAGTTTAAAATATTTCTAATTAAAATGAAAATTTTTAGTTAAAGCGTTTAAATATTCATAGGTTTATACATATTTTGAATGCCAGAGATGAATAACTGTAAGATAATTTTATAAATATTTTGTCATGTCAAATTTTTACACAATTAAATATACATTTTAAAAAGTTCCCGTAGTAAACAAAATCTGAAATTTCTTATCGCCCGAGTCGTAAATCCCTTTTAAAAATATCAATTAAGACTTATAAATTTTGTAGCTCTATGAATAAAAGTAATACAATGGGAAATTTTATTTTACATTTATGACACAAAAACTTTTGACTCGTGAATTAAAATACTGTTAATTTACATACAATTACATTAAATCTGTGTTTAATTTAAATTTGCATTAATGCAATTTGAAAGTTTATAAAGACATACCTTTCGTCCTCACTCCAATTACTAAATCGTATTTGATAAATATACCAAACAATTCGAAATTGCAACGAAAGAATATATTTTTAAAATGTATATCCTGTCCTGTAATTTAGCGGGAATGACATATAATGGGGTGAACAACATGTTACTTATCAATGGTTTAAAAGCAAGAGCGCATTTAAAAGTACTCATAGTGTTTAAAAGACCAATTAGGAGAAAATTTAGATTAATTCATAGAGTACTCAGACAGTTAATATAATTTAAAATACAATAATGTTGTAAAACATTTCATAGAATCAGAATGTGAGGTCAAAAAGTCCGACTTCTACTACAGCTTCAAGTCAAAAAGGGTGTGCGGAAAAAACGCGAACGGAAAAAACGCGAACGGTAAAAACGTCCACGGAAAAAACGCCAACCGGAAAAAACGCGAACGGTAAAAACGCGAACGGAAAAAACGCCAAACGGAAAAAACGCGAACGGTAAAAACGCCAACATGATTCATTTAACATATGAACTATAGGCGTATCGTCGGTTGGGGGGGGGCACAGGGGGTCACGTGTCCCCCTGTGCCCCCCCCCCCGCCGAACAATTTCGCTAATTTTTTTAAAAATAAACATGTTTGAAATTTTAAAGAAACTTTTCTTTTCTGCTCTAAAATTTTGATATGTGACCCCCTCAAATGTTTCCTGTGCACCCCCAAAAATTCAGTAGGTCTGGAGCAGTGATGAGCCTTCCTTAGGAAGCTATTGTTAATAGGTTGTCCTAAGAGTGCAATACATATGAACCATAGGCGTAGGGTCGAAGAGGGGGGGCACAGGGGGGCTTGCCCCCCCCGAACAATTTCGTCAATTTTTTAAAAAATAAACATGTTTGAAATTTTAAAGAAATTTTTCTTTTCTGCTCTAAAATTCGATATGTGACCCCCTCAAATGTTTCCTGTGCACCCCCAAAATTTCAGTAGGTCTGGAGCAGTGATGAGCCTTCCTTAGGAAGCTATTGTTAATAGGTTTTCCTAAGAGTACAATACATTCGAACCATAGGCGTAGGGTCGAAGAGGGGGGGCACAGGGGGGGGCTGTATCCCCCTTTCCTCCCACTTCGTCTAAAAATTTTTAAACGGACGTTTGTTTTAAAATTTAAAAGAAATTTCCTTTTCTGCTCTTAAATTCGACATGTGACCCCCTCAAATCTTCATGTGACCGTCCAAATTTTCAGTTGGTCTGGGAGCGGTGATAATCCTTGTCTAAAAAAGCTATTGTTATAAAATTTTCTAAGCATATTGTACATATGAACTATCGCAATCGGGAGAGGGGGTTACAGGGGGGGGTGTCCCCTCTGTCCCCAAATCTTTTTATTTTAAACATTTGTTTGAAGGGTCGTTTTAACCGTTCCACTTAAAAATGCAAAAAGAAACTCCAGTCTGTGACTTGAGAGAATATTTGTTTTTCTTAAAAAAAAAAAAAAAAAAAAACTTTTCATTGTCAGACTAGCTTAATTTGAACAAGGTTGTCTAAATTAAGCAGTCAATCCTTGTGTAGAAGGGGCCGTGGTAGCCCAGTGGTTAACGCGTTGGACTCGTAACCGGAAGGTTGTGGGTTCGATACCGGCGTACCACTAAAGACCACCGTGTACATGCGGCGTACGTACACGTTAAATCCGTGGTTCCGAAAGTCCTCTCGGCAGTCGCTAGCAGTTTCCGAGGGGTGCCAATATTCAGAAGTCCCCCACCTTCTGATGAGGTTCCAAATTCTGGCGGGAAATTACGGGAAGGACGTATATGTAGCTCTAAGCGACACATTCAGTGACGCGAGCTGACCTCTCCTGGCAAACAATCCTTGTGTAGATCTGCCACAAAACATAAATAACTTTCATGATAATTTATAGTGAAAGTAAAAAGTTTAATATATTTAATATTAAATAAAAATCATAATCACTTCCAAACACTGTTATTGAGGTTGTCCTAAAAACCCTGACCTATAGAGTTTCCTTCTTTAAATGTTGATCATAGACATATAGAATAAATTACATAGTTATTTTATGGTATCAAATAAAATTTTCTGAATATTAAATGTAAATAAATAGAAACATGTATTTTTTATACAGCCCTCTTTCTTCTAAGAAGGCTTACAGATATGTTTAATCAAAGTTGGTGAGGGGGCAATAAGCTTTGCTATATCAATAATAGCAAAAATATAATTATTAAAACTATTCTAACAAAACAAATTAACCATTAATTTTAATAAGTGTTATAAATAGCCAATATTTTATATTTTAAGAAATAAGTTTTCAATCATTTTTAAAAAGTTTCCTGTAAAAAGGGGTTTTTAGCATTTAGAAATGAAAATTTGTTTGAAAAGTTACAATTACACTAACATTTAATTTGAAGAGTTTATTTTAAGTTGTTTTTATTAGTTGTTGACTTATTAATACCATGACTTAAAAAAAGCATTTTTAAAATAAGACTATTCATGCTTAAAATGAATATTTTATAAAACAAAAATATGTATACATAAATATATACTGATAAATCATTCATTATACTAATAATTTAAAACCGAAAAGCTAACAAGATGAATCAGAATGAATTATGATGTGCATGAATGAAATGAAATAAAATTATGATATGAAATAAAATCTTGCACTTATAAAAAGAAAGCCAGTAAACATAAGCCATGGTTGGTAAGGAATAAACTGAAGGTCAGAATTTATTACAGAGAACGTGCATGTTAAAACGGTGTGATAGGATATTCTTTTTTAGGGTGATCTTGGTAGGTGAGAGATAGTACTTAAAATTTTCGCAACTGCTACAATTTGTTGCGGAATGACTAGTTCTGGTCCTTGTCCTAAGAATACAAACAAATTGAACATTCAGTTTGTTAAATAAGTAATTAATTAATTAAACTTGGTAAATTAATAATTCATTAATTAAACTATTTCTCTATTTTATTATGTTCAGGAGAATTTTTAAATCTCGTGCATTTTTAAAGTCTCCCCTTTTAAAGGTGAGAAGGTGTAAAGGCAAACACCCCCCCCCCCCATTCTTTAAAAAAAATTGTGATCAATTTCAGTTAATTAAAGGCACACGGCTCTAATCTACTAAATATTTTGATTTTAATTTGTATATGTTTTAATGTCATTTATATAATTTATTACTGTTTAGATCACATAAAACTAGGAAATAAAAATGATTTAAATACTCTAGCGGAGAAAAATCAAATGATTACGAGTTTAAATTTCATTCAAATTTAAATAAATCGTTTGAAATCAATTGAGTTTCTATTTAACGCTAAAAATACCCTTTAAAATAATTTTGAATATTTTGTTTTTAAAAAAATCTCAATACAATGATTGTATCTTTCTCAATAGAATAATTGATATAAAAATTAATTTTTTAAATTGGGATAAAATATATTTATTACCGCACACAGTGGCGCACTCAGGATTTTGGTTTGGGGGGGGGGGGCTGGGGTTACAAATACTGCCAAACTCGGTTATAAGTGACCTCGATTATAGCTATAACTCCATTATAACTTCAAAATATTCGTTACCACTTGCCCATTGAACACAAGCCCAATCTTTTCATAGTCTTTTTTTCAACCAATATCTAATCTTTCCAGTTCTAACTTTAAAAGTTGGTAATTTATGCACTAGCTGTAAGTATTTATTTAAAAACCAACATTCCCCCACTTTTAATTAATCCCCCCCCCCCACAAAAAATTAGAAATAATTTGAAGACAATTTTTTAAGGTAAAATATTATAATTCGTTAGTGACAATTTTCAAAGTTTTTCACATCTAACACTCCAGGTTTAAGGGGGGGGGCTTTTGTCCCCATGGCCCCCTCCGTGGGTGCGCCCATGACTGCACAGCTTTTAAATGTTTTTCTGGATGTAATATTCTTGAATGTAAAATCTGTGCAGTACGAACCTCAACCTAAAAAAAAACCTGTTTGTTCATCTTGCCTTAGGCGTTTTCCGGTACGCTATCTCCCATAGTCCCCGGTCCCCATTGTCCGGGGAATCTCCCGTATTTCTTTCTTGGAAGGGACACGGCTTTCATGACCTTGACAAGTAGCTTGACTAGCTAAAAGCAATTAATTCCTTTTTATTTAATGTTGTAAATTTGCCTGATTAACCCATTTGTGCCTGGATATTTTTGCGACTTTCTTCGATTTTTACTGATAACAGAAATAATAGAAAAATTTCTGATGACAAATTCTTGAACAAGGGATGATTTCTTTTCAAATCATTATGCATAAAAATCGAAATATCAACATCCTACTTGGTCATGTTAAAATATTTTGTAGAGTTGAGGCTCAATACTCATGAATAAAGGCTAGGAAAAATAAATAACGTTTTCGACTAATAGCGAAAATGCCGTCCCAAAAAAGGGACACTAGGCATAAATGGGTTAATATGAAGATATATGCTCTCAAAATATAAAAAGTGGCTCCTTTACTTCAAAAACAAAAGAATTTTGAAGCATTCCAATATTTGATTAAATACCATTATTGTATTTACTACAAAACAAAATAAGTTCATGTCAATATTTAAATAAAAATTATTATTCTGAGGGGGGGGTATTCTTTTTTTTTTCTGGTTCGCGTTTTTTCCGGTTCGCGTTTTTACCGTTCGCGTTTTTTCCGTTTGGCGTTTTTTCCGTTCGCGTTTTTACCGTTCGCGTTTTTTTCCGTTTGGCGTTTTTTTCCGTTCGCGTTTTTACCGTTCGCGTTTTTTTCCGTTCGCGTTTTTTCCTACATTCGTCAAAAACTTATGACTCTGCAGCTATGATTAAAAGTGCACTCCAAACCATTACGAGCATCCATGTCTAAGGACATTTAATGATATATATGTATCATTAAAATCCTGTTAATAAATAAACTTTAAAGTAGTATTTTAAAATTTCTGAGACAGAACAAGTGACTCAGTTTTTGAAATATGTGCCTTATTTTAAAATTATTTTTATTTTTAATTAACGCAGAATGTGTTCATTCAAAATTTGTGCTCAAACTAGTTTCAATTCTTTTTTATAAGGGGGGCGGGGTGAGAGGCAAGTGTGGTTTTAGGGCGAGGGCACAGGGTGTGCGAATTCCTCGAGAGGAAAATATTTACACTAGTAAAAATACGCTTCAAATAAAATTGCATGTTCATGCAATTCTGAATTGGTATTCAAGCTTTGCACCCTTCCTGAAAAATATTTCTGGATCCGCCCTTGGGCATAGTATATTTGTACAAATACATGACAAAAAGCAAGTGCTTAGAAGATATAATTGAATGCTTTAGAGATATAAACTGACCATATTTTAAATAATAATATTAAAGCTTTTAAACAAATTTAAAATATAATATATGAATGTAATTTACATATAACTCACTTGAAGTTTGTGGATCTGATGAACTTGAAGGGTTTTCTTTCTCTAATTCCGTAGATAAACATACATTCGAAGAGCAAGAAGAAATATCCCAAGGATTCTTTCTCTTAATTCCATTTGGTAATTGAACAGGCCCCAGTCGATTTTGTTTATGAAGATCTGAATGCTTAGTTATCCTATGTTTTTTTTTTTTTTTTTTTTTTTTTTTTTACATAATCATTATCAAAAATATCACGACATAAAGCACACTGTACTTTATATCTTGTGCTTTTGGCACCACCGATGTTTTTTTTAGGAAATATAAAGCCAAAAGTGAAATTAAACTTTTATACACTTCACAATGATATGCTATGCTGCCGTAACAAGAAAAAGAAAATGCCCACTATTCTAAACTCTGTCTAAGTCACTGGCACAATGCACAATAACAAGTGTTGGAAAAGTGATGTACTATGGGTTTGCGAAGAAAAAATAAAAATACATGGGATATTTCGACGAACCATTTCTTTCTCATCATTCTGTCACTGAGGACCAATAAAAGTACAAAAACCGTATTTCTGGAAAAAAGAACATCCCCCATTTGAAGCCATACTTCCCTTCCCTCGAAATTTTTTATCTACCCGACTGGGCTAATTAACGGTCACTGTCTCCCCCATACCGACCACACACACCCATATTGTACTTTCCTACGGTGTCGGCGACAAAATGCACAATCGTTTAAGCAATTAAAAGAGCCTGGAATAGAAAGTGGGCGCACATGTGGTCTCATAAATTTGTCGTTTGAAGAATAGACTGGCACTTTTGTTACCTTAAGATTGATGTCTTGCTGCAAATCCAGTTAAATGCCTCCTGAGAGTGGGATCACAGATTTCAAGTATACACTATTCGAATTTGAAGTCTCCCCCGCCGTCGTCAACACATCACAGTATTGGAAGATGCAGGAAGTGGCTGTTTCTCGACATGAAAAGGATCGCAGAGATAAGAGATGAATGAAAACGGAAAGTACTTTTAGCCATTATTCAGAAGTTCTGAGGAATATACCCCCCCCCCTTCCCAGAAATGTAAACATATCCGCTTCAATCTCCAATACTCATTCGCCTTTCATGTGTATTTAAAAATTACAAAATTAACTTTTTTTAAATCGCAAAATCAAAATTAAAACTCAGCTAAAATATAGATTTCTTCTTATGAAAATTCCCCGACGAATAAATCAAATAGCCCCGATGGGGGGTCACAAGTTCCCCGACGGGGGGGCACATGCCCCCCCGGACCCCCCATTGGAGCCACCCCTGAGCACAGTTTTAAAAGTACTGACTTTTTCTACTTCAGAATAGCTATTTCATCTGACTGCAGAACTTCGCTTACTCTCGATATTCATTTATTGCTTAGGGATTAAATCGCGTAAATGTAAGTTACGGGAACAATCAAAATGCATTTAAAACTTTTATAAATGTGAAACTTAACACAATTTAAAACTTTGTGACGAAAATTATCTAATTATTTGCAATCTCGGCTATTATAAACAAAATAACGACTTAACTTTTTTCAAATGTAGAAAATGTGATGATAAAATTGGTAAAGCTTAATCCATAATTTAGGCTCGTGAAAGTCATAAAATTCAAGAAAAATCTTTCAAAATATATATAACATATACACAAAAGTTAATAGACTCGCACAAAGTCTAATACAAGCAGACACTTCTAATGGCTCAACTTCGGTTAGTAATTTTGGGAGAAGTAACTGCAAAATAGGATTTGATTAACACCTTTGCACAATTGTAAACGGGAAAAAAAATGTTCCCATGCTTGCAAAGGTACCCAAATGCAGGTCATTTTTTATTCTTTGTGTACTCTTATCTTCAAATTAATGCCAGACGCGTGAAACGTACTTCGTATCAACAAAGTTAGTTTAGAGGGGGGGGGGGGGCCCACAGGTGTTAATCAATCAGTCCTTGGTTTTGACAACGAAAAGGCCTCTTCCGCTGTTCTATGTGTTTCGGTTCTTTTCAAAGAATTCGCTAATGAGCGGTCGTTTTGACCAGATCTGATAATTGTATTTTTCTCTAACTGGTGTTTTCGCTCTTTTCCACGGTGAAAGGTAAGTGAAATTTGATCAGAGCTGGGGTGTACTGTCAAAGAATACTGTTCGTAGAAAGACACTTTTATAAATGATGTTTAGCTCTGAAAGATGCAGAGTAGTCACACAACATTATCAGTCTACTTTAATTTAAAGAAATCTTTTACATTTTCACGATAAGAGACATAATAAAAAATATAGAACGGATTTGGGGGCCCCTCTGAAACCGGGGCCCAGGTGCCTTGCATCCGCAGCACCCCCCCCTGTGGCCGGCCCTGATAGCAACAAAGACTCGTTATTTAAAATTACGAAGCAATCCATTGGAATTATCAGACAGAGAATTCTGCAAAAGATTTAGGCCTGCGGAAAGCTGAATTTTCTCGCAGAACAGAATTTCTGTAGGGTTTATTTTCTGTCGGCCTTTGAGTTCCACTCTAGCAGACACTACGATGCAGGCGCCATCTATAGTCCTTATTTTAAATCGTTTATTGCTCGATAAATTTGATATTTGAAACAGCGCGAAAAAATACATGAATAACGAATAATTTCTCGCTAAAATAAGCATCCTAGCAACCCTCCTAAACAAATACAAATATTCATACCATTATATTAAGGATGTCTTTGATTGTTAATTATATATCAGAACATAAAATATATAGTAATTCTACCCCTCCATTATAATTATAAACAGCTTCTCTGCTACAGAAAAATAAAATGTAGTAGGCAAACTAGAGAACAATTATTATTCGATAATTCGAACAATTCGACATGATAATTATGACGAACAATACTATTATTAATAATTTTCTAAAAAAAATCTTCATAAATTAAAAATGTATTTCCATGATTATAAACATACAAAAAATATTAACCTAAACCAGTTAAAATTTTAAAACATTAACCTACAAGACTGTTGGTAAAAAAAATTAAGACACAGCCTGTTGTCCGTTGCAGCTCAAACATAAATAAATAAACAGTTAGTCGTCGCCATTAAGTAAAAAGTTTTTTCCAGAGAAAGATGCGATTTTTTTTATTGGTTAACAGCGACAGTTGCGTTTTCACTCTGTGGCGATAACGTTTCGATATAGCAAACCTGTAAGTTCGATCGCCTATTTTGTTTCACTTTGAATACACTTTTGCGATCGCTTGTAAAAGCGATCGAACTTCCAGAGAGAAAACGATCGTTTTGGAGACGACCGATCGCGTTTCGTTTGAATCGGGCCCTAAGGTGTTCGTAAAGGAAACTGAGTGCTTTCAGTTTAAAAAGTAGAGCGCTCGTATACAAAACTGAGTGCAATTAGTTTCAAACGAAGTAAACTGAGAATGAATTAGGTTCGTTGAGTTTTACTTTCTGCGCGTTGTTTTTGTTTAGAAATATCGTCCGTTGTTATGGAATAGTAATGTTATGAAAAGTATTTTACGTTTGCTGAAGTTGCAAATATTAGTTTTTCGAGGAGAAAATTGAGGCATACGTTAGAAACTGCTACGAAGGTACATACTTTTTGAAAGGTAATCATTTTCTTGTATTTTTCATTTAAGTAAATTCAAAAATGCATGTTTTAGTGTCGAGATTGAAGTTGATTTAAACCGTTATTTGCGAAATTTGAATTTCTCTTGCTAAATACTTTTGAAAGAATGAAGTTTAAGTTGAAATTTCTAAATTTTGATCTGTGCTCTTCAATTATGTCCACTCTTTCTTTTAAAAATCCTGTTGATTTTATATTGAGTATGTGCTAAAAACTCTCCTCAGCAAAGTTAACGCATTCGCGAATTGTAAACAAACACGTCTCCTAGGCGACGAAATTAAATAAACTGAAGTTGTTCGTAAAGGCAAAAGAAACTGATAACCACTGACAGCACTAAACACACGCATTCCAGTTTTCTTACGAAAACTCGTGCAACGAGTTTGTCGTTTACGAATGCAGCCTTTAACGACCTTTTCGTCGGAACCATAACAGATTTTTCGCCCCCTCAACACGGCGTCCGGAGAAAGTGCTCCGTTTGCCGCGTGTAGTTGTGGTCTTGATTATACTTGTGGTTTTGACCTGCGTATTGACCACTTGTAGTGATAAAATTCATTTATTCGCTTTGTTACAATCTGTACTATAGGCACGTAATTATCTCGTTTTCATTACAAATTTCGTTAACAACCGAAAAAGTGAATCATTCAATCATCGAAATTTAAAATTTCGAGTCATTAAAATATCGTACAATCGCTGCTGTACAGCCCCCCCCCCCCAAAAAAAAAAAAAGCTTGATAAAGTGAATGTGCTAGTGAAAATTTCGAAAAACCCACTTAGTGGGTGATACCATTTGTTTAAACTAAAGTAGCTTACAAAATTCACCACCGCGATGCGCAGTATCGATGACGTCAGCTAGATGCAAACCATTAATATGAATTTCTTTCCCATAAGAAATATCTGCTTCTGGATTTACATTGGCTTATTTTGGGCTCTGAAATCTTCCGTTTCGTGTGTTATTTGAAATTGAAATCGGTGCCGGATCTTCGATTTTTCCAAAATGGGTTAAGAAAACGCAAGCCTTCTCCCTTTAAGTTTCTTACACTTGAACTGCCACCCATGTCAGTTATTTCGAGATGCGACAAAAACTTTAAAATGCCGCCTACGATGATCCCTTTTTAAATTTCTTACACTAAAATTTGTCACCTAAAGAAGTCGCCTCCGGGGTTAGGGACTCCGTCTTGTCCCCCCCCCCTAGAGGCAATGATTAAAATTGTATTAAATTAGAACAAGAAAGAAAAATCATGGCAAACGCATTGATTATAAAACACTTTCCAACACACAAGCGAGCGAGCGCACACACACACACACACACGTCCCTAAGCCCTTGCGTAGCTTTATATCTGAACACAACACAACACACTAAATCGGTTAATTGGAGCGCGAATAATGAATTTTCAAGATGCCCATTGAAATCATCATACCTTAATATTACAACATTAGGTTTTTTTTTTTTTTCCTGCCAAATAGGAAAAAAATATCGCCATACTAGAAAATGAATGAAAATATCGCCACGCTAGGCTCATTTTAATAAGATTTCTTTCTCCCCATATTTGGCGATTTTTCGCCAAATAAGGGACAATACTCTCCAAATACTGGCGACTTTTGGCGCAATATTGAGGAAAATAGTACATAGTAGATAGTATTGTGCTTTGTATGAATACCTGTCTCTAAACTGCCATTGTACGTAATGTGTTGGAATTATTTTGAGTGCTCTTGTAGAAGAACTATTTATGATAGACACACTGTTTTCGATGGAGAGCTTTATCTTATAATCCTTAATAGCATGTATCAATTTTGTTTAATTTCAAATGACCAAATATACACTTAAACTACACGCAAACGTGCAATTTTGTCGATCACACCGAAATTACTTTTAACTCTTTAGCTCCCAGCTCCAAGATAATCTCATAGCTGTTGATTTCCAGAAAAATGACTGCCCAAGCCCATAGAGTGTTATGTACAGTAGACACCGGTTATAACGGGACCTAAAAAAGTATCACGGAACCTAAAAAAGTAGTACGTAATAGCCGAAGTACGTTATAAGCAGTACCGCAGGTAAGATTCAATATTACACAATAAAAAAGAAAGTGGGCTCGTAATTTCATTGTAATATGTGTTTTAAACAGGTCTGATCTTTTAAAATTTAAATTAAACAGAAAAAATTCTTTATTACTTACAATTTTTATTTTCGTTTGTTTTAAATGGGCAGATGCTACTTTAAAAATACCGTTTTGGATATCCGTCATAGACTTTTGTAGAGTCTCTGCATCGTCACTGCGGCATTCAAAATGTCGTGATAATGTTTTTGCAGCATTGAATGCGTCGCGTCGGGTGCTTGGTATAGGCTTCTCTGTTCCTTCTTCACTATCATCAGAATCATTATAGATAAGGCTTTTCAGGAGGCATTTACATTTATGAATGACAAATAAAAAACATGGTCTTCTTCTGAGCCCTACCTAGCACATAGACGAAGTACGTACTTTTGTTAAGTACGTTTTAACCGAAGTTAAATAACATTATAAATGTAGGACTTCAATAGGGACCTAGCTTCTAGGTACGTTATATCCCAGGTCCGTTATAACCAGTGCGCACTGTATTTGAAATTTTTTGAGCTCTCCTGTAGAAGAACTATAAATGCTACATACGCCATTTTCAATAGGGTATATGGTACAGTACATAGAAATTACATATATAAATTTCGTAGCAATTGGTGTATATTCACGGGACTTAGATCACGGACGGACAGACAGACAAACAGAAAGCATAAACACTGTTCAACCTTGTTGGAAAGTGTTAAAAACGACAGCAATAGTTGAGTCTAGGTAGTAAAAAAAAAAAAAAAAATAACAGCTTAGAAGAACAAGAAAGCAGGTAGATCACCATTGTATGCTTTTTGAAATGAGCAATAAAGTATTTAAGTTAAAAAGGAATTTTTTCAGTGTACAGTCTGTCAATTATAATAACCAAATGCCGGAGCCCTCGATCAAAAATGGAGTTGTCGGGATGTTTTTTGAATCTATATTATCAGAGTGTCTCGGGAGTTCAGATCAGTTTATAAGATTTAATTGTATAACTGACAGACCTCACCCGAATTATAGCATTTTTTGATGTTTTAAATATTTAAAACACATTATCCTGTTTTAAATATTTCAATAACTTTATAGCATCTCAAAAAATTCATGTTTAAAAGCATTCATTAATTAAAGTAATTTCATACTACCTGTTCATCGAGGAGCATGTCTGTCATTAAAAAAAAAAGTGTTCAATAGTGATGCAAGTGATTTCAAACAACATGTTGATAAAATAAATGGCTCGTATTTTCTTACCATCTATCAGAACACGTGGCGAGGATAAATATGTTTTTTGTTGTCATAAAAAGAAGAAACACACGTTTATAAAAAGTCCACCTGTTGTAAAAGAGCACACGTGGAGATAGCCAATATCAATAATTGAGGAAATTTCGACACACTGTTTTTTCATTTTGCTGTCTATTTCATAAAAGAAGAAAACACACGTTTACAAGAACATTCTTCATTTAAAAAACGTGCTGTAAAAATAGCGCACATGGAAAACTGTTGCGCAATATTCTAGAAAGGTCATTTCTGTTAACTGACGAATTTTCGAAGCACGAACGATATTGCAACTTATACTAAAGAATGCAAGTACTTTTTCAAAAAAGTATTTACATTCTTAAGAATCACGTTGTGAAGGCAATTACTACGGGTGCTAGAAAAACATTTGACGAAAGCATGTGCATACTGCATTTAGCAGAGCTATAACATTTTTCAAATTAATGCCTAGGATAGAAGGTTGACAATTTGCTAAATATTTGAAGAACAATTTACTAGAAAATTATATCGCTTAAATTCCGGGTCATTTATGGTGTGGACATTATCATATTTTTTCCCCTCTAAAATAAAACAAAAAAACTCTCTGGCCATTATCATTCCTTTCCTCTAATAAAAAAACCCCTCTCTGAACATTATCATATTTTTTTAATCTGGACTTAAAAAACTCGAAAATAAATCTGATAAAAAAAAAAAACAACAACTTAGTTTTAAGAAATTAAACTACAAAACAAATACAACTGTATAGTGAAACAAATCATTTATTCGACTTTGAAAGCATTTGTTTTATTAACTACACGCTAGGTTCATGAAATTTCCATTTATAATGAAATTGTTCACATTTTGAATATTTATAATGCGAGGTTCTACTTCTAAAAGTGCCTGCTGCCCACCACATTTTGTTCTGGCTGCAACACGATCTCTTGCCGAACCACGCGTCGGACCTCGGCCATAAGTTGCGTAAAACTCATCCGAAGCATCTATTTAATTAAAAAATGTATATATTATTATATATACATTTAATTATTTAATTACAGATCATAAATATTTAAATAAATAAATAAAAAAACACGCCCTCTTACTCCACCACGCCTCAGACCATGGCCACCAGTTCATTTTTTGAAATGTCAACATGCGTAGTTTTATTAACATGCATAAAATTCTGTGCTTAAAATACGCTGTAAATATTAGAAAAAAAATAAATTTTATATACAATTCATCATTCTTCTAGCATTATTCCTCCTGGTAAATTTTAAGCCAGGGATGATATCATAACTAACGGGATGACATTTTATTAATTAATAATCTGTAATTCATTAATTAATCCATAATTTTTTTAATTTTAAAGAACAAAAGTTCTGTAAATCTATATTAAGAATGTTCTTAACAGTAAATTGATTGGTATATTTTTTTCATTATCTTTTAGAAGGTCCAAATAATTTTGAAAAGCTTAAAAACATACTAAAATACTTAAATATTTATTTAAAAAACAGTTAAATCTGATCCTGTAAAAATATGACAAAGAAAAAAAAGAAGAAACATAAGAATGTTTAGTACGAGAGAAATGCTGTTTCAACATTAAATTGAGCAATTATACAAGGCAGAAAATATTGCAAAACAACAAAAGAAGACTACATTAGAAAAGTCTGAAGTTATTTGCAGGATTTAAGGCTACTTTAAATGAAGAAAAATGAAGTTTATACCAAGAATTCTCGCTATCAAGAGTACTATGGATTAAAACTGGAAAACTATCTGAAATCGAGTTTTTTTTTTTTTTTTTTTTTGGTAAAATAGATTGTCTCAAAGTTAACAACAGGGTAGTTTTATATGAATTCAATAATGTACCTTTTTTTTTAAAAAAGGACTTTCTTTCAAAGCCTTACGACCGTGACTTCAAATATGATGTCACTTGAAAAAAAAAAGAAAAGAAAAACTAATTTTCTTGCGCAAATGATAAGTTTTTTTATTCTCGGAATGGTCCTGAAAAATTGCCAAAAAAAAAATGCTTTTAAATGAGGAAAACGGGTGGATTTTGAAAAGTATTTAAAAATTTTTAGACAATATTTTTCTTAATTGTTTGGACTGTAAAAATGTTGTTTTTGAAATGGTCGGACCGGAAAATACAATATTATCTAAATAAAAGTACTTACATTAAAAAGTCCGTTCTTAGCATATACAAATACTTCTATATATTAAAATAAAAACTAAGTTCAATAAAGTTATAAGTAATGTTAAAAAATGATTTATAAAAAGTTTGTAATAAAAATTTAAGATATAAAATGGAATACTTACGTCGATTACTAGGAGGATGCAAGTAATTTTCGTTTAGTTGCCGATTTCATAAAAGAAGAAAACACACGTTTATAAGAACATTCTCCATTTAAATGGTACGGAGGATACATATGGACGGAGGATACATATATATATATGTATGTATGTATGTATGTATGTATGTATGTATAAGTTTTTTGTTTATTACGAAATAAGTTGCAATATCATTCGTGCGTCGAAAGTTCGTCAATTAACAGAAATGACGTCTACAGAGTATTGCGCAACATTTTTCCATGTGCGCTATTTTTACAGCACGTTTTTTAAATGGAGAATGTTCTTATAAACGTGTGTTTTCTTCTTTTATGAAATCGGCAACTAAACGAAAAAACAGTGTGTAGAAATTTCCTCAATTAACGACATTAACGATCTCTATGTGCGCTCTTTTACAGCACATGGATTTCTTATAAACGTGTGTTTCTTCTTTTGTGACACCAAAATCATATTTATCCTCACCACGTGATCCGATAGATGGTAAGAAAATACGAGCCATTTATTTTGTCAACATGTTTTTTGAAATCACCTGCATCGCTGTGGAACACTTTTTTTCATGACAGACATGCTTCTCGATTAACAGATAGTATGAAATTAATTAATTAATGCTTTTAAACATGAATTTTTTTAGATGCTATAAAGTTATTTAGATATTTAAAACATGATAACATGTTTTGAATATTTAAAATATAAAAAAATACTATAATGCGATTGAGGTCTATCAATTATAGAATTAAATCGTGAAAACTATTTTGAATCCAGGGGCCCTCTGATAATCTAGATTCGAAAAACGTCCCGACAACTCCATTTTTGATCGAGATTTCCGGATTTGGTTATATAATTGACAGACTGTTTAAAAAAAAAAAAAAAAAAAAAAAAAACCTGTCTGGAATCACTCAAACCTTCTTAACTAGAAATAATAACAGTAATAGTAAATCGTGTTCCCCTACACGAAATATTTAAGCTTACAGTTGGAGAGACTATTTGAAATCAAGATAATAAACCTGTTTCTAACCTTTATCATGTTTATTTTACCATTTCGGTTATTGTAATATAAATCTTCATGCACAAAATTAAAATCGTTAGTGGGTATTTTTATGTATGTGTGTGTGTGGGGGCGGGGGGGGGGGGAAAGAAGGTTTGAAACATAGTATGAGGACATGCAATGTGATATATTTTTAGTGATGTGAGTGGCTAAAAGTTAGAAAATTCATATCTTCTTTCACTATATGGCTCTTTGGGTTTTAATTTAAGTTCTTCAACTGAGTTCTTCAATTAATTGAAAATGGCAGCTGATGAGAAATAATTATGGTTACGAGAACAAAATTTGTTTCATATGTTCCGCGAGATTTTTCATTTGTAAAAATATTGAATTTTCTAACAAAGACTGTTTAAAGATTCCATTTTGGTGTTTAAATATAGAATTTTATTTTAAAATGAAAGTTAAAGTATACTGACTTTTCAAAAGTAATATTTAAATTTTATTTATCCACATAAAAGGCACATAAAAAAGTGAAAAGTAGTCTATCAATTAAATCTTTGTATTGCCGTTTTGCAGACTTGCAACACCACTTAAAGCTGTATAAATTTATCTTAGTGTATTAAAAATATTTGAATGACTGTTTTTTCCCTAGAATAACGTGAACATAGAATAATTTTTAAAAGCTCTGGAAAGTTTGTGATCTTTATTTAGTACTGTAATACGAAACTGAATTTTGTCCCGCAGCAGTCTCACTATTGATTATTGAAGTAAAAACTTTTCTTTTGTAGGTTATCTTACGAGAATGTTAGTGATTCTTTTAACTGTTCACGAAAACAGTTTGATAACACTTTGGTATATCACACATTATTTTCAAATAATACGAAAATAAAAATAACCATTTTATTGAACTCTACAACGAAATGTTTTGGTCAATAAAATTTACTTGAATTACTAAACTGGAAAATAAAAACTTTATTTATATTCTATTTCTGCATACTGCAGTAAACATTATTAAAATTTTAAGTTATTGAATTATATAGGGTTAAAAAGAAAATAAACAAAAGTTTTGTTTAATTCTCATTTCGAGGAACTTTGGCTTCAAAATGTTAAGATTACTAACATATGGTGTGCAAACTACCATGGTAACAATAGGAATACCATAGAGCCACTGTAGCTGTTCCTTTCATCGTTATTAACTTAAAATGAGAAACAACAACAATTTAAAAAAAAGTAACACTCCTAAAGATTTTCCAAAATTTAACTCTGTTATCTCAGACGTTAGGTACATAATAGATCGTAGAATAGGGAAAAAAAAAAAACAGTTTTACTCTTTCTCAATAACATTTAGATAATGATATATTATTTGGCAACTGCAAATCTCCTAAAATAATTTTTTTGGATTTCGGGAAAAGCATTATTTTTTAAGATAAACAAGAAATGCTACTTCTAAAATAAGTGGCTTCGACAGTATAAACAGAAACGAATTCTGCTCCCAGTAACAGTCATAACAAATTAAAATGAAATGTTTCTATGGTTACTCTATAAAGAAATAGAAACAACGCAACAAAATGAGGAATAAAAATTTAATATGCTGCTTTTTTCTTAAAAAAAAAATAATCCCTGTATAAACTGCTTTATTGGGAGGGTGAGGTTGGGGAGGGGGCGATATTATTGAATACATACGAAGAAATAATATAAAAAATATTAAAGTCAATTCCTACTTAGGTCAACAAAGAAAAATTTTATTTTAGCTACTTTTATTAAATTATATTAATTAATGCAGCGCCGTTTGTGAAGCAAGGATCAATACCGTTAATCCAGTTTGTTTGTTTAGTTTATTGTTTTCACTCATTTTTGATCCCACGTAACAGGACCTAAAATTAATTAATAAATTTGATTAATGAATTAATATTTGAAAAAACTATATTAACATCAAGTGTCATCCCGTACAAGCTTTAAAAAATGTATTTGAACTTGAGTAGATAAATAAAAAGTATTTTGTTAACGACTGAACTTACGTACAAGGTTGGTCCCTAAAATACACTCTGATTTTCCATAAACCTAATAGACCGGGGACTAGGGACCCTAAACCTTTTATTTCAAAAGAAAACATACTCAGTGCAATGTTTTCTTTAATTTTATATTTTCTAAATATTAATAATATCAAATGATTTGTTTTATTATTTTTATTTCTTGATTATATTTAGGGATTCTACGTTTCAAATAGCTAATTATTGTCAAAACTAGAAGATTGTGCCCGTTGTGGAGACAATTAGAACGGGCGCTAGAAAAAATATTTAACAAAATATTTTATAAAATATTTCTACACTCTTATGTTTAATCTTCGTCCACTTACAATAAATACTACATTTTCCATTTTTATTATATTTTATTATATGCGGGATTACGTTTTCTTCTAAAAACCTGCGAAAACTTTTCACATTCGATGATTTCATGTCGTTGGAAACATCCCCTCTTATATCAATATTTCTACAGACGAAATCATTTTATTTATTAAAAAACTGCGCACTCTAGAAAAACTATTTTAAACGAACTGGAATCGCAATTTTCCCTTCAAAGCCCTTCGAATCGCAATTTTCCCTTCAATCGTGGTTCAGTATGACGTATTTGTTACTTGCGACAGCTATTTTTGTCACGCAAATGATTCACTTTTTTACTCACCGAAATAAGATGGAGCTGAAAATAGCGAAAAATCGCTTAAAAATTAGAGAACGGGTGGATTTTCGGATTTTTAAAGTAGCGCAGATTGTTTTCTATATTTGTATACATAATTATGAAAATTTTCAAGCGGATCATTCAAACGATGTAAATTTTATAGCGCTTTTTGTGCTTAACTTTTTAATGTTTTTGGAGTAATGGTGGTAAAAGTTTTATCTTGGAGTGGTTACCCGGAATTGTTACAGAATCAATGAGTCAGGGATCAGCGTGACTATATAGTGAGAGGGTACTTCTGTTATAATTCATGATTTTTTATTTATTTATTTTTGTGTGTGTGTTAGTGTCTGAAAATTTCTGGCTGACAAGAGTGTTAGAGGACAGTCATCCCGAGTTGTGTCTATAAAAATCAGTTTTTTTTTTTTAAATAATCGGGCCCTAATTCCATTCTTCAGTGATGTTGTGTGTAGAAACTAGAAGGGTGGAGATAGATGAGGAGCCAGAAGCGAGCGATACACGAGGTTTTTATTTACAAGTAACATTGTCGAACATTTTGCTGAAATTCACCAAATGAAGATCTTATCCCACAAACAAATAAAACAACGTACAATGTTAAGAAATAAAGTGTTATAAATTGACTTGTATATATTGTTCGTCATACTGAAAGTCAAATTATCCCTATTAAATATCCCTTTTAAAAATATTTGAGAAGAAGTTAATTTTTTTATTTTAGTTTTGTGAATATAGCTATGGTTTTTTTTTTTTCAAACACATAACTTTAGAGAAATCTGAGAAGCTATTACTATATACTGCATGATTGACTTTTTAAGGATTATATTTTACTGGGTAGATAGGGTAATTATGATCTAGGAGTTCTTGTGACTGACGGAATTTTTAAAAAATCTATACGTGATAAAGTTTCAAAACATTAGACATAAAACTTCTAATGTATTTTTTATAGCAGGTCTATTTCATAATTAATTAACAATTTTACAACTAATACCATATTAGAATTTTCAATGAACAGATTTTACAGTTCAGTATTCAAAGCAACTCTGCACAAAGGGAAAATTTTTCATGCAAGTTAAATCATATAATAAAGTATATTTATTATGTTTTTAAATTCATGGTCACAGTTACCCCATTATTTTAGAGGGGGTATTATTATTTAAAAAAGTGAAGTAATTATGACCATATAAAAACACAGTAGCAAAAGGTCCTTGTGACCAGGGAAGACTCATCCTGTCATATCATCTGAAAAGTAATTTAGGAAGGAAAAGTAATTATTAAGGAAAAGTAATTTAAAATATTTAATTATTTCTTACATTTAAATTGAAAATCAACTATAAAACGAAAATTTTACAATTGATTACTTTAAAATGTTTCAAATGCTCGTAACTTACTGACTTAACACAAACCCAAGAATACATTATAATGTACAAGATAAAAGTTTGTAATGAAAATAAGACACTTATATAACGGGTGATTCAAAATAGGTGTTAAGACGATTATTTTTTAAACCGTGAACATAAGTGGTCGAAACAGACTTCCAATTAGAAGTTTGTCAAATTAAGAGTAGCTTTGAGATATGGATTTTTTTTTTTTTTACTGGGGGTTGTATACATATTAAAATACGACTAATTTTTATACTGTCCCTCCCTTCCTACCCTTTATATTTAGAAGAATATTGCTCTTTTGCCTAAGAAAATTAATAAAACAAATCCCGTGTCCTACGTGGAATAGTTTCCTAGATATATCAGTTTGAAAATTTTGGTATTTGTTGCCAAGCATAAGGGGAAAGTGAGAAAAATGTAATTACTTTTTTCAACTGATTCAACTGACGTTAATTTATGTTAGTTTTCACTCCACAGATGGGCGAATTCTGGAGATTAATTCAGCCAGAATTCTTGACATGTATGCTTGGCAATTTCTAATAAAAGTAACGGCAGTGGTTCTTTTCACTATCGAACAAATTGAAAGATGTGTGAATGTCTAAGGATGCACTGAGTTATAGCTGTAAACTGCAATTTATTTCTAACTGAAACGTGTTAATCAGGAGTCGATTTGCAACAGGACGTTGGAGGCACGTGCTCTGGGCCACCATTTTTTAGGGAACTCCTAACTCTCCCAGTGGTATCAAAATATCTGCCTAAGTCTTCAAACACTATGAAGAACTGACTTCTACCTGAAAATCAAAATGAAATGTCCGATTAACAAGTTTTAAGCATGAAATCACTCAAAAATTTTAATTTAATTAATTTACATTTATTTTCTTACGTATAAAGATATTTGCAAATTATGTATAAATTTAAAAGCACTAGCTAATAACTAATAATAAGTTCGTCAAAAAAATTTAAAAAAAATGTGAAATTTGTGAGGATTTCCTTTTCAAATTTTAAGTTTTAGAGCAAGAGAGAGAAAGAGAAAAAGGAGAAAAAGAGAAAAAGGGGGGAAAGGAGAAAGAGAGAGAGATTTGTCTGAAGAGATCTTCTACTTCTATTTTGTTTTGCTCTCTAATATTTTCAAAGGAGTCAAGATAGTTTTGAAATATTTTATGCATTTAACCTAACCAATTCTTGAGCAACGTAACTATGGCATTCTAAATTTTAATGTAAAATAAATATTTATTCATAGGTTATTTGAGATATGTTAACTAGTTTCAATATAAATAATATTCTATTCTAAATTTTTGCACAGGGTCCCCCAACTGTAAATCGATCTCTGTATCGAATTAAGTAAATAAATATTAACAATTAATTTTTGTACTCTGTTAAAAGATTTCTTTTTTATTTATTTGCTGCTGAAGCCTAGTGGGTGTTGGTCGCATTCTCAACAAAAAAGGTAAGTTTTTTTTTTTTTTTAAAGAAAATAAAAGACATTTCAGGTGGCGTCTTGTGCAAGGTCCCACAGAATTTTCTGTCACATGAAAGGGTTAATGACCGATCCGACTTCCTCCTCTTAAAGTGAGTGGGGTGAGTGATCTCCTCTTAAAGTGAGTGATCAAAAGTGAGTGGGGTCACCACCCAATCATTCTTATTTTTGGATTTCTTTTTTCTTCGAGTAAAATTCTAGGTAAGCACATCCTAAAGAAGAGAATTTTTGGGGGACTGTAGATTGTCTCTCAATTCTTAACCGTAAAGACCCACATGAAATGCAGGTTGATTCAAAATTAGTATGACCAATTTTAATTACCGTGAATAGTTAAAAGCATGTAACTATTTATGGTAAATTTTAATCGCTTTACCACCAGTTTTATTTTAAAAATTGAACGTTTAAATCACCAATTAGTGGGAGCAAAATTAGATCTTCAAACCCAAAACGAAATTTTAAAGCTTTTGAAGGATGGTTGCTCAAATTCTGTTAAAGCATTTGAAAATAAGAAAGGACATTTTTTTTATATATTACTATCTATATTTTGAAAAGAAATAAAATTTGGCTGGCAACCAAAAGCTCGAGGGAAAAAATGCGGACGAAAGGGAGATCTTGGTGAAAAAGACAAAAAGAAGCTGAAAAGACCTACCGCTGTTGAAAATCATCTGCCTGAAACAGCTTTAGAAAAGAAACTACACGCATCGCAATCGACAGTTTGTAGTCAGATAACGAATATTGGCTACAAAAAAGTGAAGAAATCAGTCTATCATCAAATGTTTACAAAGACCATAGAAAAGCGAAGAAAACGTTCTTGGCCTCTGTATTTAATTTTACGCAAAGGTAGCTACAAAACATGGATAACTTTTTCGGATGAAGCACTATTCCATCTGTATCCCAAAACTGGCAAAATAAAGATACAATATAGTTCACGCGAACAGCGTCGGAAAGACGTAACTGTTTTGCAAAAGGCAAGTCGGCCGCCAGGTGTGTTTTGTAAAAGGCAAGTTGGTCGTCAGGTGTTATTGTATGAATGGGAATAGCCTCTCAAGGCTTAACAAAACCATTTTTTGTCGAACCAAAGGCTAAAATCGATGCTAAATACCATCAGAATAAAGTTTTGAAGCAAATGATCAAAGAAAGTAAATGTCTTTACCATCAAGCAATCTTTGTTTTCCAAGATTCTGCACCAAGTTGAAACAATTCTTTCAGCAAAATCAACTATAAAATGGCTGAAATATAAAAAAATAAAATCCCCCCCCCCCTAATAAATGTCTATCATCAGCCCCGGACTGTGCTCCTTGCGATTATATTTTATGGGGATACTTAAAAAACAATTAAATAGACGTAAAATAAGAACTCTTCAAGGGCTTCAAAAAGCAGTAGAAAAAATACCCTCAAAATGGTAGAAAACACTCTTTTGGCTTGGCCTAAACATTCACGTAAAGTGTACTATGCTGAAGGAAACCACATTGAAAATTTCATGTAAATAACTTCATTCAATAAAAATGTATGACGCTCCGAAATTGGTCACTTTATTTTAGAATCAAACTGTATACAACACTGGAGATAGATGTCATGTTGAAGGGAAATGAGCTTCATCTTGAGATACTTTGAAAATCCAGTTGTTGAGATGTTGAGCCGAGCTGCCGCTATCAGTAAGAATCCAGGGGTAACCATAAAATAGTCTCAAAATTCCGCTCAAAATAGTCTCAATACCCACATCAATAGCAAGTATTTCGCTTCTGAAAAGTGTTTTTAATTCTCAAATCTTTTAATAATACCTGCCTGGGTCACGTTGATATGTGTAAGAAGTCTGGTATCTCAGAACTTTTAATAATCTAACGGATTACGTTGACAAAGTGTAATTCTGTCGTAGAGAGTTTCGATGCAGATGTCACTACCTATAAAATCGACAGCTCTGTTCACGTCGGTGCAACATATCTCGTGTTGTCACATGTAGGAATTTTATTTATAACTTCCGACTGCCTGAGATGATCTGACACGAATTCTTTCTCATTCACAAGAGCGGAAAAGTTACAGTGAAAGTGAACCCTGGAAAATTCTTCCTAGGCATTCAAATAACAGTAAAGAGAACACAGCTCTACATTATTAGTAAACAGATGTAAAACACAAATTAACTTTAAAAAGGTTGTTTTCTTAAGTCATTTAAAAATTGTTCATTTATTTAGTTATTATAAGGTTTTGCTTTATTGGCCAAAACTGGAAAGTTTTTGTGATATTTGACAAGGCTAGTCTGTCTTTTAACGTGAAGATCTTGCAAATTGTCTTCGAAAGGGACAACTTGCTGAAGCAGCTGCACCTCAATCGAATAATGATACGGCCAGCTCTTTAGGATGTTTTACCTGAAGAGCGATCCTCGTTACGTTACTTATGAACAGCTTTAAAAACAAACTAATGGTGGTAAACATTAGAAAAAATTAATGGTGATTCTTCACCCAATGCACCGTGGACTAATACAAACAGTAAAACTATTGTTAAGTCTCATGCAACTTTCAGAAAAAAGTTCATAAGCACAACAATCGCCTTCAAAAATGGGCCGAGGAGTTACCTGTTTAGGGAAATACCGGGTGCTCCAAAAGTTCGTAATAACTTTAAAAATTTATGAAAAGGAAATAAATAATGATAAGAATGTGCTGCTTACAAGAAAAAACTCAGGAATAAGTCGGATATTTTTTTATTTTCAGTAAAAAAAAATAATAATAAGTTAAAAAAGTCACCGGTAGAAAGTGCGAAAGTAACAGAAATCCAGCCAAATTATGCAAATGAATCTTGAAATAAAAAACCGTAATACACGAAGATTTCTCATTCATTCCGGATTCATCCGGATTGTGTTTTGCAAAAAACGAATAATCGGTAATTCTGAACTCCTGTTATCTAAGAGATCTTACTATTTGAAAATTGTCAACTTTTTGTAACACACTTTAACTTATTTAGTTCACATACTTTTTAATTTGGCGTAAAATTGGTGTAATTCTACTTCATGTTTGTCAATTTCACGCTATTCTACTTACTTGGAATTGCTTTGTTGCAATGGCATGAATGATTTTATGCTGTCGAGAATTGCCAAACCTGGCAACCATTATGCTTATTTTTTCAGTTTTTTATTAATATCTTCTAAAATAATTCGAATTTCGAAATTTAAGTCAGTTTATCGGCTTCCCCGGAATTTTCCGAATTCGTGACACTTTCGTCGAAACTGAAATCCTTATGGTTTCGGAGGAGGTAGCAGAATAAGCCGGCGGCAGCGGCCATTACTTTTTTCTAGAATAGAGAGAAAAAAAGCAGACATTTCTGAGTCTTCTTAAAAACCGCACATTTTTATCATCAATACTTTCCATTTAATAAATTTTTAAAGTTTTAACTAACTTTTGGCGCACCCGATATTGCAAAATTCCTTATGTTCAGTATTTTTTCCTGGGTGTTTCGTAACTCTTACAGGTTCATTGTCTGTAACGACTCACAGTGCAAGAGACATTCTAAATTTTTCCGAGTCTCTAACCTAACATTTATACCTAACCTAACATTTAAAGTATTGCCTCGGATATTTAAAACATAGTATAAGTTTATAATTATTTTACTCTTGCAGACTCTATCGATACATTACATGAAGTCCAACAGCGCAGTATATGATGATACGGTCTGAGATTTTTAACTATCCTAATGGTTTGTGGAAAATGCAGAACTTCATCTGTGGTACTATGGCCCTTATGTCTAGAACAAAAATCGAGTCTAATAAAGATAATTTTTCCATCATCCTGCTAGCTGTATAGGTTTGTATAAAAGTTCTAAAATCTTCAGGGGAGCAAATACTCTTATTTTGGCTTCTTGATTGGGATAATTTTGGCTGTTTTACATTTTTGTGGTATGCGACCTTTTCTCCACGATGAGTTAAAGATGTCATTCGTCTTTTGCATCATGGTCCTTTTGCATATTAAAAAAAAATCGAGTCTGCTTCTCTGCAGCCAAGGCTTTTGCGCTTATGACCATGAGGACCATCCAGGTTACGATCTTTGAAAAGACCGAGAAATACCACAGTTAGGAGTCAATTTCCGCAAAGATTTTTTTTTATCAGGATTAGATCTTCATTATCAGAGAACAACATTCATGAACAATATTTCTCATTTTATTCAAGATAGATTTGTCCTCATGCGAAAAAATTGAACCTTCTTTTCAGTTGGTAGAAGGCAACCGAGCTTTTAGCAGTGGATTTATCATTTTGCAATATTTGTCAACATCGGCGCTCCTGTTTGAACTTTATTCGTCATACTAAATACTCTCTTGTTGAAGTCTTTGGGTATTTTCCAATGACTTGTAAAACCAATAACTTATCGAATATGATTAAACTAAACATTCAATATTGATATTACATTAAAAAAGGAAACAGACTTTTTTTTTCTTCCTTTCTTTTCGTTTCTTCCTCTCTGTCTATTTTCTATCTTCTTTAATTTAAACAGGATCTAAGAAATACAATATAATATTTTTCGATCCCTAGTAGCACAAATAGTTCAAAAAACGTTCAAATTACGTTGGAAACACGTTTTTTGACGTTAAAAAGCGTGTTTTAAACGTCTTTTGGACTAATTGTGCTACTAGAGTATACTAGAAAATGTTTACCTAAAAATACAAATGATCGTATATAATTTCTATAACGAGGGCCGCTCTAAGGCGTGTACGATGTGTGCGGTCGCACACGTGCGATTTAAAGAGAGGTGCTGAAATGATGAAATATATTAAAAAATAATATGGGACAGGGAATAGTTTTTTTTATTTTTAAAGTTGCGCAGATTGTTTTTTCTTCTAGATATTTTCAAACATAATATGGTAAAAACTAAAATTTTTACGTAATTTTAATTGCAATTTAGCTGCTTGAATGTATTAATAAGTTTTATTCATCAGCTCGTTACTTGAAAGTACAGTAATGAAACTGCCTCCAAGTGCTCCGCTAAGTTGTGAAGACCGAATTGAACAGTCGTAGAAACAGAGTCCCAGTCACTTTCACATGTTTAGTTCATCTATTAATATATTTAAACTAGTGTATGTCCCCCTCACCCCGGTATACCAGACATGTAGACGGTCTAGGAAGAAAGACGAAAATATGAATATTTTAAAAGCAACTAAGCACTTGTAATAGCCTATTTTTTATACTGTCAATAAAATTGCTCCCCCACCCTGAAGTTTGAAAAAATCAGTTAAAATAATTGGTACTAGTATAAATCCTTTTAAAAATAAAAGTAATGAAAAAGTACTTAATACTTTAATATTTAGAAGTATTTGTTACTGCTTTATTGTTTTAGATTTTGGTTTTTAATCCCTTTAAAAAGCGAACTTCGAGTAAAAGTTCTGACAAATTTCAGTTATAGAGTACCCATGACATTTCATCGTAAGGGGCGACAAAATTCATTTTTGCGCACACAGTATTTTACTCCTTGCTTATAACATATTTTTGCCCTTTTAATAACTGTCTATTTTAATTGACACATGTCTATTTTAATAAGTCTATTACTGTCTATTTTAACAAGCACAAAATTCTTCTCCTAATTAAAAGTGATTTTTTTAAATGGGTAAGAAGGATGTGTGCATTTCTTTTTATTGTAAAGCAATCTTAATTTTTTTCAGTTTTATTTTCAATTCTCAATTCATTTTTTTATGGAAAAGTATCAAGAAGTTTTCTTTTTTTTTTTTTTTTTTTTTTTTTTTTCACTCTCCTAATTTAGTTTAAGAAGCGTTAGTTTTTCTTCTCCTTTATAAAAGAAAAAGGAAAAAGAAGAAGAAAAGGAAAGGAAAGGAAAGTAAGAAAAAAACTCCCTGCACTTTTTCGAGCCTTTCCTCTTTTATGCTAAAGGGTAAAGCCTACTGAACACATCTTTTTTTTTTTTCATTCATCCTGTTTTTTGCATTACAATGAATAAGTGATGCTGTAGAATGCAAACGATCTAGTGAAAAATCGTACCTAGAGAGAAACTTGTTTAGTTCGTACCATGAGAGCATCGGGTAATGAAAAAACAGGTAATGTAAAATAATAATAAAAAAGCATTATTCATGCTACAAAAAGATAATCTGTTTTGTTAGCATTATCGAAAAAATTCTTTATTGAAGAAAGTCGTTGTTTGAATTTATATTTCTTTTCGACAATTTCATTTGTTTTGATCCTTTCATCTTTATGTGGAATAATTTTCTGATTACTTAAAAGGAACTTTATTAAAGGTATTTGGGAGAATTAATATAAAGAGAATTCTTGACAGAACAAGAATAATATTGAAGGAAGGAAACAATTATAACGGTATTTATCGAGTCTCAAATGAAACTGTTTTGTTTGACTAGCAACCGAGTCAATTGCTCTTGCATTTTTATAATGGAAATCGCTTTAACCAATATTGGAAGCTTGAGAACAGATAACAAAATCACGAATTCAGTGCTGCTCCTCCTGTTGAATGTTTCACGAAGTGATATAATCCTAAGACGGCAAGCTCAAGAAGACTTGCGAAATGAGAAAGAGCGAATACACGTGTCATCATAATCTGTTTTTTGGAGAAACGGAATTTGTAATCTTTCGAAAACATCTGGAGTACAGAAATGTCAATGGTGGTAAGAAAAGTAGTTCCCTGCAATTGTGGGCATGGTTTGTATCGATTCTTTAACAAAGTACATATTATCCAGTGATCCTTCCAGTGATTATCCAGTGATCCAGTGAACACTTCCCAAAGGTTAAGGTGAAATTTGGACAGAAGAGTGTGGTTTCTGATATGCTGTAGTGTATTTCAGTACGCATTCGTAAACATTATTGTCGATCAGGTAAGGAAACAAATTATTTAGCGGCTGAGGAAAGCTAAATCCGTTATCATCATTTTTCACAGTACACCGTGCATATTCCACAAGGACCAAATCAGTCAGGTTGTTTTTAACGTTACATAAGGATTCATGTGAATCAAAGGTTAAAATATTCCTAGCTTTGATCGATTTCAGCGAAACTCAGAGGGAAACTTACGAAAAAATTTCATAGCTGATAATGGAAAAAAAAATTCGTAAAAATAAACTTGACATATAAAATTGTAGAGATCAAGCTTCATACAACGGTGATGTAACGAAGCTCCGGAGAGCCAATATGTTTCAATTTGAATGCACAATGCATTGTATGCAGCAGTAAATATTTAAACCTAGTTGAAATTAACGTAGCGTGTGGTCTCTGTGGATTCTTATACGTTTTCTAGGAACTCTTAAGCAATAATTTTATTTATTTATTTATTTATTTATTTATTCTCTTTATTTTTTTTTTTTTTTGTCAGCCTACAGATGAGATGTGCTTATTGCTGCAACCTCCCAAAGAGTAAAGCACTTGGTATAAATGCTCTATGGTGCAGGGTGTGAAGACATCAACTTGATGAAAAACTGGTATTCAAAAATCCTGCATGGTTTGTATCGAAAGGCGTTGGTAAAATTCTATCCAGGGATTGCCGTAAGACAGACAGTCAGAGACACACACACACACATAAGGCTTAAGAAAGAATTTATCAAAGACAAATATCAATATGTGGATGACACAAAAAATAATTGAAATTTATGTAAAATGGTAGAAAATATTAAACATGGACACAGCTCTAAACAGACAATAATTTAATGAAACCGTAAGAAGTTAAAATAGAGCTCAGCCTTTAAAAAAAAATTATTCAAACAAGTTTAAAAAAATAGTGAGGTCACTTATATTTTCACGAATCTTATTTTTTTCAAATTCCAGGGGAAATCAAATGCACCCCTTGTAGCCTCCCTCCCTGCGACCATATCGGTATCTACTAATGTATATTTCCGGAAACATATCTACGACATACTATATACTGTATCTCTTCTGATGCAGTTCTAATTTTCAGTGTGATTCTGTTGTACCCGTTTAGTGCTTTTTTGAAGTCTAGTTCTCCGTGAGTTTAACATTACGCAGAGTGTTACTTGTGGAGAAAAGGTTTTGACATGCTTTAGAAGGACAGGAAATATAATATAATTTAGGAAATATATCATTAGTTTCCGGAAATCCGTATGAAGAACTGTGAATCGAAACTGAGCCTGTCAAGTTGGTAATGAATCATTAGATGCCAATTTGAAGCACGATCATGAACTGAAGATAAAAGGAGTTCTTGTCTCTTATAAATTGTTACAAAAAAATATTTTTAGATCAGCAACTCAATCTTCTGGACTAAAAATTCTGCTTTTTGAAACCTTCGGGGTTTCTATTGATGCCAAGTACATCTACTACAAGAGCAATTCCCTTGATAAATTAACAAATACGCTTTTCGGACAGAACGAGGCGACTTGGAGAAGATGGAGCTTAGACTTCACTCAAAAGTTCAACAATTCACTCAATAGTTCTACTTCGTTAACTGTACGCGAATTAAAAATATTATTGCAATATGAATTGTTCTCAAATGTAGGAAAACGTGATGCCAGTTGTAATCAAGTTAAAACCAATCAACAGCAACTTCTGATCAACTATGAGTCATTTCTTTACTGTCACTACTAGTATGTTATTTGTCGGTGACGCGGCATTTTCAGAGTCCACCCCCCCCCCCCCCAGTACCAATAACGCTAGTTACATCACAATTTTCCTCTTTTGTTTCTGTACTTATGGGCTATTTAGGGTTTTTCATTCTTAATCGCTTCCAGCCACTCCGAAAAAGGATTTTGAATGTCCAAATATCATGACGGATCAAAAGACGGATGATTTCATATTTTTCACAAGTGGAGCACACTTGTGAAAGTGTGCACACTTATTTTTCACAAGCGAGTCTGCCTCAATTTAGCGTAGTGACTTCAAAGGCAACTATCCTCGCCTGGACTCATAGGAAAATATAACCATAGGCGTAACTTACTAAGGGTAAGAGGGAGAAATCGCCCTTCCTAAAATTCAAGAAGATTTAGATATTGTCTATTTGAAAACAGTATTTTCTGCAATAGGAAACAATATGCTCTCCTAATTCTACAATAGGAAACATTTTGCTCCCCCAATGTTACATGCCGATTTACGCCAAAGAATCTGACCTAAAGTGAAACAATTGTACATAACTACAAATACAAAAAAATTACAAATTTAACATGCATCATGAACGCAATAATAAAAAAATAAAATATAATTAAAGTGGTGCTTTTAAAATTATACCTTTTACAGAAAAAATGAAGCCCTTGAATCTAAAAAAATCATATGAGATGTCACGATATGACCATATATTTATATTCGGGCTCTATATGTTTATGGGAAACATTCGTAATGTGCAAAATTTACAGATGCCTTTCCTTCTTTCCTTTTTTCCCTTCCCCGCAACCCCCCCCCCCTATTTTTTTTTCGTTTTGTGTGTGTGCGTCTTGAAACTCATGAGTACCTGATTCAAGTCTGCAAGGCAATGACTAACATGCGTACAGATCTACTACTTTGGAACTAGTGATCTAGAGGTGTGTTATTCAGTCACTACCCAAAATAGGATCGAAAGATGGATTGCAAATCGTAAATAAATTCAATTGAATTATAGTACATGATTGACAATTTTTTTAAAGAAATATTATTGATTTTTAAAAAGTAAATTTCATTACAGGTCCAACTTATTGCACCATAAAGTATAGCCAAGTATTTTGGCTTTCGGCAATCAGAAAAAGATTATTTTACCCTTCAGACATAAGCGTAAAGTTTTCAAAATTATTGGGGGGGGCGGGCCCCACAACCACATATATTTACGTCAGTGGCGTATATACATATATGTGAGTTGCAAAAGTCGTAAACCCCCTCCCCATGAAAAATTTCTGGCTACGCAACTGATTCACGTACATATAACTTACTCATAGTTGCCAACTACTATGGAATATAATTATCCACTTTTTCCACATGATTTTTCGGCTTAAAATATAGCAAAATTTTTGTGATGCGCGCGCGATCTAGTTACTATTTTGAAAAAAAATAATTTAAAAATATACTGTTTACAAAAAGTGGTTAGTTATATTCCGTAGTAGTTGGCAGCTGTGACTTACTATATATAAGTGTAAATTATTGGAGGCGCTCGATCTCTATGGGTCCATAGAATTCTACATCAATGTAAGGTAAGTATCCATGTTAGTATATTCCTACCATGTTATAAGTTAAAAATAGAAGCAAAGTAAAAAATCCAAAGGAGGAAAAAAAAAAACCATTTTCGATGAGATAGTGCATTTTAGACACATCTGAACTTTTCTTCATTTCATACTTTACATTGCATAATCTGATTTTAATGAATCAGAGCCTGGCGATGGCAGCTTATAGTAACATTTTGTGTTACAGGGCGTCACAATGAATACTAAATCATGATTGAAATCAAAAGATGAAAAAATTTTTAAAGTAAAGGTTTTTTTAAACATTTGTAAATGGCTTGAATACTTCTTTTTACGCTAGTATAAATTAGTTTTCTGCATTTAGTGATAAATTATTGGGTGGGCTCAGCCCCTATTCACAATTTATTGGGGGGGGGGCTCGAGCCCCACGGGCCCATATAACTCTACGCCTATGCCTTCAGATCGGTTTGTTACCTCAATGTTTCTAGTAGAATCAAACTGCCAATAAGTTTGAGTACCTACCGCTAGCCTAAAGCCATTCTAGTCTGATATACCTGTGTCAATCAACGTCATTTAGATAAAAGATGGACGAAAGTCTGTCATCGTAACTTCATTGTAAATTGGTTTCAACCATCGGCTTTCATGCCACGTATTGTAAATGGAATTCAATCAAATTCTTTGTTCTTGTATTCAGCTACTGAACTATTTTGCATTTCGAGGCAAAATTAAAATTGTACATCCTGAATTAAGACGTTTGACCTCTGCTTTCGTGTCTATCTGTCATTTTACGATATCCAGAGCATTTTTTTTTTTTTTTTAATCTCGTCGCAGCTGAAATATTGTTTATGCATATCAACCGGAAAGGTTACACCAATCTTTTAAAATGTTGCTCAATAATCCCCCTACGTGATATTTGTCTAGCATTCCGTGGGATACAGCGTGGGATGGTGTTAAAATATGTTTGCCTGTTAATTGCATGAAAGATGTGTGACTTTCTATGCTGAGTAGGCGGGCCTTTAATCTGCAAGTTTTTGCCTAGCAAAGCAAATGTTTCAAATATAGGAGTTCTTTAATAACTAGTATTCTTACATTGTGAAAAATAATATAAAAGCTACTTATTCCTTATTCATGCCTGTTTGTGTGAGCTATTTTTTTAAAGTTAAAAACCTTTTAATTTGTTTTTAAACCTTCTTTTTGAGTAATAGAGAATAGAGAGGTAAAATTTCTGAAAATTTTGGAGTAGCAGAAAAAAAAAAAAGATTTTTCCCGTTTTTTTTTTCTGGAAAAATTTTTAAAAAACTGACTTTTTAAAAAAAAGTTTTTCCTTCTAGAGAATATAAAGTAATAAATATTTAAAAAATTCCTGAAATTTTTAATTTTTTTCTTTCTTTCTAATTTAGCCTTTCTGTCTCAGAATTGACAGTTTGTTTTCTTGTTCAAAGCATCTTTGTCCAGTGACATTGTTCTTCAACCATGCATTTTAGGTATGAGCATTTTTTTTCTTTCTTTACTTTTTCTTCTTCTGGTATGAGAAGGTTAACATAAGTTTATGATTCCGCTTTTGGGATCGGGTGTCTCTACCTCCGCCCCTTTTTTTTATTATATCTTTGCAACTAAGTTTGGTAAAAGCGTTATGGATTTTGCAGATTATAAAATTATCTGTAACATTTCATTACAACTTAAATAATTAAAATGTTATAAAAAAATAAATGAGAATTTCAGGTATAAAAACTATTATCATTAAAAATTAGTTTTCTATTAATTTCAAAAGAAAATTATCATAACTTTTTAATAGATTATTTTGGAAAAAAGAAACAAAAAACGAAGGAAAGAATGAAAATCACTTGCTATTTCTTATTATTACTTATTACTAACTCCAAAAAAAGGAGGAGATAGTATGTTCAACGCATATATATTTACCTACTAGTTTTTGTTATCACCCACAATTTTATTTCATCAATATAATTAATTATATGCAAATAGTAATAATAATAATATATAACAGCGTCAAAAAGTAATAAAAGAATAATTCTTCATAAGATTCAGAAGAAAGAGAAGAGTGAGATAGAACAATTCGATAACAATTACTACAACATTCTGAGAGGAAACTTTAATTGTTTTATACGTTCCACCTTCTATCTACATAATCATTAATTCAACTATAAATGCTGCTAATTTAAAGAAGAGAAATATGAACATTCCATTATCTTAAAAACATTGTCAAATTTCAAAATCTTCCATCGTTTAAAAGCAAATTTTAAAAAGCAGCAGAATCTAACTACAACACAAAGAGAATTGTGAAATTCTGAATATAATATTCAATAAATGAAATTTCAAATTTTCCAAAAGTGAAAATAATCGGGGGGAAAATCCTTTTTCCTCCCAAAAATTTCTTTTCCTTTTTTTCTTTCTTTCTTTCTTTTTTTTTTTTTTTTTTTTTTTTTTTTTTTTTTTTTTCAGCAATCCTATTTTTTAGAGAGAGTAGACCCAACTACACGGACAATAAATGACTGAATTTCGAAAACTGTAAGTTTACGTTTCTCATGCTAAAAAACCACTGTAATTCTTAAAATGCAGTAAAACCTGGATACAGCGATACTTAAGGGACCTAATAAAATTATCGTTCTAGAGGGATGTATCGTTATATCGAGAAGCGATTAAATTTAGGGATAGACGCGAGACGAAAAATAGGTGTCTCGCGTCTCGCAAAACAGCCGAAAAGCTTTGTCTCGTCTCGCAAAATTCCGATATTATAATGTTAAATATGTCTCGTCTCGCGTCCATCCCTAATTAAATTGTATTGGAATTCGGCGGGACCGCAACATTTTATCGCTATAGAGATATTTATCGTTGTATCGTATATTGTTATAACGAGGTTTTACTGTAAATGATTTTAAGCTACCAGACAGGCATGGACGTCGGCAGCATAGGGCAAGATTTGTATGTTGTATTTTTTCCTGCTTTTTTTTTGTTCTCCCCCCCCCCCGGAAAATATTCCTCGGCGCCCCTGCAGAGATAGGGGAACTATGGGGAAGTGTAAAATACACCAGTAAAATTCACATCTATTCTGAATAGATTAAATATCAATACATGTAAAAAAAATTTAATTTTTTCGACCGTTTAATAGTATTAATACTATTTTATTTATTAATATATTTTATTTATTTTAAAAGTATGAATACTTTATTTTATTTATTTATTTATTTTTAAACTTGCAGCAACCGTTTTCGCAATTATATATTTTAAAAGGAAAGAAATTATGTGATGGGGGGGGGGGATTTTTCAACGTTACTACATCACTGAAATAAGAACCTTAGGGAAATAAAAATTTTCAGAACGAAAATCCAATTTCACTAATAAGCCGGGGAGAAAAAAAATTGGAAAACTGTTTTGCAGGAACTTCCTTCCAGGAAGAACCTAGCTTTTAAAAGAGCTGTTTTAACCATCAATTTTTTTAGTACACTTCAGATCGACGATGTAAAATCCAATTTTTATGGTATTTGTGCGGACGATTCCATTCCACTGCAGATGGGATCCAACCTTTTTTTTGTGCGTGTGTGCAGTCTATCGATCGACCAATACCTGCTGTGACTCCGCCCATTTGGATCCTGGGATTGGTTACCATGGCAACCGTGGATTACCAGAAAATGATTTAGCAGTGTAGAGGTAGTTGAAAGTGATTTCAATTTCATTTTGTTGCTCTTCTATGTGCGCAACTGCACAAATCTATCTGTCGTCCAATAACCGAAATGGAAATATATTATGTTAATAATTTTGACGGATTCATGTCCTCATTATAATAATTACCTCTGATTTCCCTTTTGTCTCCTTCTGTAATTCCAATTCAAAATTTCACTAGCTGAATTACACTCGGAATTGAACTGATCCATGACGTCACGCAGAAAAGAACCAGCCCGAAGGGAAAGGAATCACTTCTAAAACTGACATTTCTCCTACCATGTCATATCTTCGGTCCTATAGCCCGACTGTAAGTTGATAAGCGAAAATAAACTATAAAGAAAAATTATGTACCAGAGAAGTTCATGGATGGAACTATCGTTATCTAATTATTTAATTTCATCTATTAAAATGATTTTTTTATAACGCCTCCCCCCCCTTTCATTCTTTTCATAATTTATCTCGTCTTTCAGAACTGAGAATTTACTTAAGTTCCTTGATAGTAATTTTGCCTTTTTTATTTTCAGATATTTATTAATTTATAGTACGTAGTATCATATGGGAATATTCTTAAAGATTTTTAACTTACCTTGTTTTCTTTTAAATTTATGAAAGAAAATATTTTAACAACTTTGAAAAATATATTTTGTCTAGTTTTCTTAATACAATTGGTTTTTATGGGCTGCTCTGAAGAAGTAAACTATATTGGGAGAGGGAAAAAATGGACAACCATTCTAGTAATTTGTTCTTTTTTTTAATTAAACGTTCTCAACAATGACAATTAATAAATTTTATTCCTTCTACTTAAGTTTTTCCTTTATCTTTATTACCACTTCTCAGAAGTAGCATTTTGTAAGTATTTTTTATTAAAATATTTTAGTAAATTTTAATGTAAAAATTAGATATCTTTAAAGGGAAATGAGGGTGATAATAATAAATAATAATAGTAATAATAACGATAGTAATAATATACCAAAAGTTTCTTGCATGAAATTAATGATCTGTTTTTGTATATTTCATGCTTTTTAGTAAAAATTTCTTAAAACTTTTATTTCATTTAAATTTTCCTTGTATTTTATTATTGTTATTTTATTTATTCCTTAAATACTTTTTTTTTTCAGAAATAAAAGTCATCTGCATATTTGTACTGCATTTATTTGAAGATACTAATTACAGCACAGCAGCCGTAAGTATATGCTTTGAATATTTATGTTTGTTAAAATAATCTAATTAGATTCATAAACTAATAGCACAAAATGCTTAAAGTGTTAGGTTTTCCAATTTTCTTAAAAAAGTTATGCTATTAGTTATTCTTCGGAAACGGGCTATTCCTTTTGAAGCATTCCGTGAAACTGTCACTCTCATATTTTCCAAAACTTCATTATAACTTATCCATTGCAACCTGCAGTTCCACACAAAACGAATTAACTGAGATTTTGCTCCTCAGCTTATGGCTTTTTTAAAAACTTACTGACAATGAGAATAAAAAATAGGCAATGAAAGTAATTAGAAATATACTTTATAAATGGAAAAGAAATTTGTGTATCGCCTCGAATATACGTGAATGTCCTTCTGAGATTAAATTATATTCTCTTACACTAAATTATTTTATTCAGTTGCAAATCCGATTAACAGAGCTTTTAGAAAGCACTATCACAACTCATACTTTATTGAAATAAACAGGCAATTAATAAAGTATGACCCAGGTATCAAAAATCTTACAGCACGGCAGAGGGCGATGCAGATTATTTTATAACTTGGTAAATAATTCAGCAGATAAATTTTGATTTGTGATCCTGACGGTGCAGATTGATACAGAAAAATCTGCTACTGGATTATCATTACATCTAGTGTCAGGGGATGTCTTCCTATTTCTTTGCGAGAGCTTATATTTTATTTTTTAGTCAATCGATTTTATAAAAATATCCCATTGACTTCGATTTTAAAAATATGACAATTTATTACTAACTTAAGTTCTTAGATTAATAGTAAACTGCCACGCCATATTTATTTGAGACAAAAATTAACAGACATTACCATCCAGATAAACTGGGGCGTAATTTTTAGAGATATAAGCATTAAAAATACTTGAAAATGTCCAGACAGTAGTATTTATTTTTAAAGAAAAGAGGTTATTTATCTAACTTCTTCGAAATGAGAATTAAAGGCAAAACGTTTGTTTATTTTCTTTTTTAAAGTAAAACAAGAACACACACACTCGCGCTCTTAACCCATTTATGCCTAGTGTCCTTTTTTGGGACGGCATTTTTGCTAAACGTTATTTATTTTTCCTAGCCTACATTCACGAGTATTGAACTTAAACTCCACAAAATATTTTAACATGACGAAGTAGGATGTTGACATTTAAATTTATATACATAATAATTTAAAAAGAAATCATCTCTTATTCAAGAAGTTGGTATCAGAAATTTATCTATTATTTCTGGTATTAGCAAAAATCGGAGAAACTCGCAAAAAATTCTGGGCATAAATGGGCTTGTTCTTTCACAATATAGTCAACCACCTAGACTATATATAGAGAAATTCAAGGAATCTCAATACAGACTAGGTGGTGTTAAAAGTTTCGAAAGCAAGACAGTACTAAAATTTTTTTTCGAAAGGCTAGCAAAATTAACTTAACAATTAAGCAGAAAACATGAAAAAGAGAAAAAAAAATTATTCAAGCTCTCTCTTCATTTTGATATTGCAATTTAAAACTTAATCAAAATTACGTGTTAGTAGTACTTAGTCAATAATACCATGAGGTTAACCGTCGTTTGTACTGTTTTCACCTCGCAAAGTATTTCCGAGGAACGTAAATTTAATTGCTTAAAAATACCCAGAGGTCAGTTGAGTTGAATCACACTGAACTCACTCGGTCACTCGGTTGTAAGGCAGAGTTGAGGACAAGTGAATGTTATTAATATTATTTAAAATGCTTTTAAAGCATAGACAAACCTTGACGTTTTTCAATGTAGCCACATCTACTAAACCTTGGCGATAATTCTTTTACGCTAAGGGTTTGTAAAACTTATGTTGACATCAGATTTGTCTCGTGGTTTACACTTACCACTCGCCAAAGCACAAGTTCTAGCCTCTCTCTTCATTTCCGTGCCACGAGTCACATGAGTCACATGGTTCATCCTTTCCTCACTTATCCAACGGGTTTTGAATGGCGAAGCTCTCTAGTATATTTCCGTCTAGTAAAATCCGTCTTGGAAACCGCAATGCTGAAGTTATTTATTTATTATTTTTCCATTTTATTTTTTGCGCTCCAAGTTCTCAAGTTGCCTCAAATCCAATCAGCCAACTGTAGCTATGTGAAAAATCTGTTGATTTTTTAAGAGAAAATAACGTTTTAAACTACAAAGTTCACACAACAGCCAACGACTTTGCTAAACGTTCCGTATATCTTTCGAATAATCTGTTTCTTTAAGCGCCGAGATCATGGTGAGAAGAGTATACCACAATAATATATCACTTTCTTTCAGCTTCAACTAATATTTTGCTGTTTGCATGCACGTGCAACAAAAAACAAAATTCATAAAGGTAGCTCGACCCTCAGAAGAATTCGGTCCCTTTAAAAATTTTTTGGCAGTAAAAAAAAAATTTATTTCGATTGATTACTGAGCTGAGTGAAGTGAGCGAAGCGCTTACACTGCACTCAGACATTTCAATGTAATGCTTCCCCTCCTAGACCGATTTAGTTCAAATCTGGCATGGTTATAGGTACCAATGGTGGCAAGGTATAAATCTGAAATCAAATCAATCGGGTTGAACACGAAGGAATAATCACCGAGAAACCTGCTGCCATTAACTTTCAATGGATATATTAGAAGAATTATTCTATTTCTCAATTACTCGCTCAGCGCGCTCATTGAACCTATGACATTGGTCAAGGTCACGATGCTGATCACTTGAAAAAAAGAAAATCCGAAATCGGATATACCATCGAGAAATAATCACCGAAAAAACAAAGAAACCGAGTTCCTCCTCTACCGAATGCCACCAGCTTCTGGTCGCTAGCATAATCGCCTTCACATCTTGCCAATACTTGAACGTGATCATGTCCCACACAGCAGTAAGTGTACCGATTGTTCCACGGGAACAGACAATTTTTGTTTTGGAGGGAGCTCGCGGCTTAAGAGTCCTCTGTAGTCGGCTTGCGGAGATTCAAGTCCCAATGCTTTGCTATGGAGAAAAGTGCCTTAACGCCTAATCATTTTCCTCAGAAAGTATTAGGTATTTTTAAATGAAATTTTACTGTGTGAATCTTGAGAACTATTCGCAAGGATTGCGGAATCATATTTGAGTTAATTTAGCCGAAAGAGATTTTATTGCAGTCTAGAATTTATGTTACTTTTCAGACCGCAATAAAATCTCTTTCGGCTAAATTAACTCAAATCTGATTCGCGCAATCCTTGCGAATAGTTCTCAAGATTCACAGAGGAAAATTTCATTTAAAAATACCTAATACTTTCTGAGAAAAATGATGAGGCGTTAAGGCACTTTTCTCCATAGCGAAGCATTGGGACTTGAATTTCCGCAAGCCGACTACAGAGGTCTCTTAAGGCTGTTCTTCGAAAAAAAAGAACTCTGTTTTTAGTCTTGGTACACAAATTGAAATAAACTAATAACACCATGGTCTCCAAAAAATTCCAGATGGTTCTTCATAAGCTGTTTTCATACTGCGATAAGCGAAAACGCTGTGGCTTTTGTGAAATTTTCAGAAAAAAATTCTTAAACATGGATCTGAGCTGCAAGATTTTTCGAAGAGTGACACGCTTTGCGAAAATTTCCGATTTTTAAGAATTTTTTCTAAAAGTATTGAAACTGATACAGATTGGCCTGTCTTCGCAGTATGTAATACATCTTGTAAAGAGAGAGTTTCAAGATTTTGAAGTGCCTGGCATAATTAGTTTATTTGTAATTATGTACCAAAATGGCATGATTTTTTCGAATAACACCGTTAAGCTAAGCGAGCGACCGTTTGAGTTAATTAAACTTGAGGTAGGGATAACAGGACGAAATTCGCTCAGCTCAACATTGCGTGCGCGATACGCCATGTGGACCCAGTTACTTAGATTCCCTTGTAAGATTGTATGACGATTACATGACTTTTAATCTTTATGTCGGGTTTTAATCAAGGGATTTTGATCATATAATATGCATCGTTACTTCTTGAGACACAAGCATCACGACTTGCCGATTATTGGGAAAGATACGTCCCCGCGTATCGGTTGCAACGCTAATGCGGTCAAAATGTCATTGTCAAAAGTCAAATGTCATGAGACATATTAGATGCTATCAAAGTCCATTCACTCGATTCGAAGTCTTCAATACAAAGTAAATTTCAAACAGACAGATAGATGTAACTTTAAAAAAAAAGTTCCTTTTTAAGATCTCATACTTCTGTGTACATGTTGATGATATTCATCACCTCTAAAAAAATCACATGTACACATAGACACTGACTAACTGGTGATACTTTTTAATGGGCTATCATAGTTGAAAACCAAAGTAAAAATAAAACACTGGTCTTGACATTTTGTTTTAAAAAATGTTCCGAAGCTTGACTGGGTGGAACTAGAAAGTCCGACTCTTTTTGACAAAACTGTCGTTTAGTAGCATGGCAAAGCTTCTCGGCAGCCAAAAGGATGATACGAAACGCAGGTCAAATCCAGACCAGTGGTATACCACAATAATTTACCACTTTCTTTCAGCTTCAACTAATATTTTGCTGTTTGCATGCACGTGCAACAAAACACAAAATTCACAGAGGTAGCTCGACCCTCAGAAGAATTCGGTCCCTTTATAAATTTTTTTGCAGCAAAAAAGAAATGTATTTCGATTGAGTATTGAGCGAAGCGCTTACACTGCACTCAGGCATTTCAATGTAATGCTTCTCCTCCTAAACCGCTTGACCGATTTAGTTCAAATTTGGCATGGTTATAGGTACCAATGGTGGCAAGGTATAAATCTGAAACGTAAAAAACACAAACCAACGAAAGTCTTGGTCGTGTTTGAAATCGAAGTTGAAGGGCTCGAAATCTAAGTATCTAGATCAGTCCATCAACGCCAAATAGAGCATGGCAAGGCTAGGTGATAGTTTCTTCTAGAACTAGCGATTCAAGCAAAAAGCGAAAATGGAAACTTGGTACGAGGGCAAAAAGAAGAATCCTAGACAGCCCTACTAGCAATTTTGCTCGGGCTACCACCGGCCACGCAGCCAGCCGACGACGGCCCGAGCAAAATTGCTAGTAGGGAGACACAATATTTTTATTAAAATTAATAAAAGTAAGGAAATACTACATTATAATGGTGGTCGGCACACGATCGTGGCAGGACTGTATGGATTAGTGTGTGAAGACACTCAAGACGCTTACATAGTTTAGTAGTTTTGAAGTTTTTTGGGTGTGTTTGTTTCGAGACTTGAAAAGTTTCTGAAATCAGATAAAGTGATTCAACCTAATTATTCAGTATAAACTATCCATTTCTACTATTTAAAACAATTATTAAGATAGAGATAATTGTCATATTTTACCACATGAAATTTTCGAGGAGCCCATTAATTAATCAAGTACAACGATGTATTTAAAGTGGAGCAGGGGCCCAGAAATTTTCCTTTTTTGATAAAATTATAATGGTGAAATCTTTATCTGCCTTTTCCACTGTTTGGACTCTCTCCGACATTTCCTCTAGATGCGTCCCATCAAGGGTAAGAGTTGAGAAGTCTGTTTCAAGTTTTACAACGAAGGTTTTTAAATAAAAATGTTTTGTCGTAAGTGTTTACGCTGTAGATAAGTCACTGTTGTGCTTATTTAATAAAAATAAACACAACAGTAAGTGACATTTTACGTTCTATTGTGCTTACGCAACTATCACTGACATGAAAAAAAAATTGTTTGATGGCATACCAACAGTTTACCTGGGGGGCCAAAGGTTCAAACAGTGGATGATTCCCGTAGAGCACCTCAAAATGTTACTTCTAATATTCTGTAGCTATTAAAAAAAAAAAAAAGAGGACGAAGAAAGGGAAAGTTTTTTATTAGAAAATTTTGCAAAGTAATAATAGTATCAACGATTTGGCAACTTACGGCAACTTACTTACAAAATTTCTTTTCTTTACAGTAATTCCTTCGAGTTTTTAGAAAAATGAAAGCTTAAATTCTTTTCACTGATAAGAAGGAAGACAAAAAATATGCTAATGCGGATCTTTCTGGTAGAGAAAGTCTTTAACGTTGGTTTCAGAAACGGATGAATTCAAGTATCGAGATTTTCCAACGTCTTGCTTCGGTAATCAAGAACTAAAATTAGCATGCTCCGTCGTCATGCTACATGGTCGTGCACAAAAGACAGGAAACAGATTTCAATTTACGAAAACGATTGCTTGAATATTTCCATTGTTACTTTTCTTTCACGAAACATTTCATCGGAAGCAATTTTTCTCGAGATGATCGCTTAAGATCAATATTTGTTCATGAACCAAATGTAATGTGGTAAATATTTAATTAGATTTTTAATTTTATATCAGAAAAAGCAACAATATCAATGTATATTTGCTTGTGATTGCTTCAACTGTGTATTTGTTTTTAACGTTTAGGGCAAAAATTGTTTTCTTTTTCAACATAAGCTTGGTTGAAACTTTTTTAAACAAACAATTTCGATGAATCAGCAAAACATTTTGGTATGTAAAAAAAAAAAATAAAATAAAATAAAATAAAAAATAAAATAAAATAAAATTAAACATTTTAGTATGTATACATTTTAGTATGTATAAAATATTTACTGTATCCATAAACTATTTTTGACTCAACGAAACTGCCTAGTTAAATCAGCGTCAAATCAAGATTTTGTTGAATGAATGAAATACTTCTCTCTGTAAGTAAATTGACTGACCTGGATTTTAATAAATTGATCAACACAATCTCTTATTTAGATAGAGTATTTAGGTCCAAATAGATGGCTTAAGCTACCACAGGTTGTTGATATCAGTTGGACATTAGCCCAGATGAACTCTTAAATGCCAATGATTTACACCGGTCAACACGATTTTTGGGTCTGACTTCTACATGTTAAATTTTAGTTTCTCCTACGCCAAAACTAAGGAAAATATTTTTTTTTTAATGAAAGTTTGCTTTTGTAGAAATTAAAGCAATTTTTCAATTTTTTTGCAAAAATCACTGATTTTTATATTTTTTTTATAATCCCACTCTAAATTATGATCAGAAAAGTTTTTGCTGGATATAAAAGTCTTTTTTAATCAAGAATTGTGATAAAAAATACCATATAAATGTAAAATAATAAGAAATTAATGTCTAAAAGTGAATATTTTTCGTATTTCCTTTATGCTCGTATGAGCAAATAATAATACAAACAAATAATAATATTACAAATAATACTACAAGCAATACTAAAGAGTTAAAAATAGAAATACAGTTTACTTTCGGGTTAATCAAAGTGCTGCCATCTTTCTTTTATGAAATAAATTAAAATATACTTATCGACGCATATCAGACAAAAGCAAACTTTAAGAACTAAAGATAAAAATTTAAGCATGAGAACAGACCCCCCCCCCCCACAAAAAAAATTGTTGACCAGTGTTATGAATGTTTTATGAAATGAGTAAACGGATTAATAAAAATGTAAACTGGTTCTGAAGAAAATGCTTTTTAACCGGTTTAATAAAGCTGACATCTAAAAATTGAAAACAGCGAATCTGTGACGGATGCGGACATTTTTTGGTGGAGGGGCTAACTTGAGAAAGAGTTTATCGTACCTAAACAAATGTGAAATAAAGAAAAATCTTTCGAGGGGAAATCGAAGATCCCTAGCCTCCCTCCTAGATACGCCTGCGACTCAAATCTAAATGAGAAGACATTACTAATTGTTCTATTTATATTTATTTTGATAGATGTCCTCGGAAGAATTAAAGGAGTAGTAAGGAGATCTCTAAGCATGTTTGCACTTTAATCAATGCACAGGATGGCTCCATGAGAATGCCTCAACTTTAAAGGCTTACTGTTGCGATGCCAAGAAATTACAGTCATTTTGATAAATAAATCAAAAATAAGTGTATAAAATTTTAAATAATCAGTGGGATCAGATTAACCACCAGAAACCCAAGTCCAGTCAACAGGAGTCTAGAAAGCTTAAAACTCCTTCCCTAAAATTTCCTCTCATATTACTATGAATTTAATTTAAATTACGTTTACTTAACAGTGTAGTTCGAAAAAATCATGTGGTTTTGGTAAACAAATACAAATAAACTAATTAAGTTCTGCACTTCAAAATTTTTAAGATGTCTCTTTACAAGCTGTACTATACATCGTAATAAACGATAAATTTATATCAGTTGCGAAACTTTCAGAAAAAATACTTAAAAATCGAAAATTTAGTAAGACGTGTAACTCCTCGAAAATTTTTGCTATACAATTCCATGTTGAAGAATTTTTTGCGAAAGTTCTATAAAAGGCACCGTTGTTTCATTTATTACGATGGGTAGTATACCCCAGAAAGAATAATCCTGAATTTTTTCGAGCCTCTGGCGCAATTAGTTTATTTTAATTTGTGTAACCTAGTAGACCGTGGAGGAGATTTTGTTTCTTCGATCTACACCCTTAAAAAATCTGCCTTTTAGAATAGGAAGTTTCGCGCTACGTTTCTTCCTCCGCTAACGGTAACGTTAGCCGCTAAACTGGTTTTCGACCATATTGCGCATGATCACGTTTACCGGAGGTTAGCGCAGCGGTTTAGCGGATGCTGATTACGGTAAACTTTATTCGTAAGCAAGATGGCTGACAGGCATGTGTGATTTAACATTCCTAATACTATAATGTGAATAAATATAGCCGACAAAAGAAAGATATTTACTATAAAAGTTAACTTATTAGGGCTACAGGAATTTTTACCCCGAAATCTTGACAAAAATACTTTTGGATGACTTTATATGCGAAATAAATTTTTTATACTTTGTTTTCCCTTGAATTATTTTTCCCCGTATTTGCATTGTATTGACTTTAGAAAACATCGTGTAAAATTTTAGACAAAATGAATTTATAGAATAATGAAATCCCCCAGAAAATAGTTATAAACAAATTAAAGCATAGTTTTTTTAATTTTAAGTAAATTAATAATTAAAATACAAATTTATTATTATTATTAGTTTATTTCCACAAATAATTTCTTCCTTTTGATTTTTTTTTTATGTATTTGGATAGCTTTAGGAAAATACGATTAAATTTTTAACGAAATTAGTCTTTAAAATAATTAAAATCCCCATAAACTAAATTATATTTCATTTCAAATGCAATAATAACCACTAGACACAAATCCTTGAGCATACATACAGTAGATGAAAACTGTTATTATATCTATATAACTGTTATATTATCCGTCTATAAAATAATTATAGACGAACTGAAAATTCAGGTTTCAGAAGGTTTGTCTTCAAGTAATGTTTTCAATGGGTTTAATTTATTTATAAATATTTTATGAGGGTCTAATTATTTAGTAACTATCTTCTCAAGGAATTGATAATTCGTATAAAATACTATGATCAAATTCATTGAACTCATAACTCCGAATGCAGTGATTTCAGATAAATCCTGCATGTTAGTGGTTCTTACTGCATTTGAAATAAAAAGTAAGTAGTTTATGGGATTTTAATTACTTTAAAAACTAATTTCGTTAAAAATGTAACCGTATTTTCCTAAAGCTATCAAAACACATAAAAAAGTCAAAAGGAAAAAATGCATGTAAAAATAAAAATAAGCAAATAATAATAATAAATTTGTATTTTAATTATTAGTTTGCTTAAAAAAATTATGTTTTAATTTGTTTATAACTATTTTCTGAGAATCTCATTAATTCTATAAATTCATTTTGTTTAAAATTTTATACATTTTCTAAAGCAGTGCAATCAATGCATGTCAGGGGAAAAAAAAAAGTATAAAAAATTTATTTTCCTCCTACCAGATGGCGATACCAAGAGAAAAGAAAAGTATAATCTGATGAACGCTTTCGGGAGGAAGGGAGACGAACGTTACGCAAAAAGTCTTCGGAAGTAATTCAGATACCGTAAACTTAACACGTGCGCATGCGCTCTAGAGTTCAACGGCAATTGCCGTTAACGTTACCGATAGTAAAACAGCTGTGCTAAAACTCCCAATTGACACTTCCAATTCGCCAGTAGCGTAGCCAGGATTTTATTTAGGGGAGGGAGGGGTTATTGCCAATCTTATGAAGAAAATATATGAAAACGACCCAAATTTAGAGAAATGTCCATTAGCGTAGCTAGGATTTTGTTTTCGAGGGTAGCGGAGAACCAAAAACCCGAATGCAATACAGCTTATAAATCGATATAATATTTTATTTAATGAGGAGGGAGGGGCGCGCCGCCCCTTTATTTTATTTACCTAAAAGTGTTCGCATATAACAAAGGAATTAAAAAAGATACAGAAAATAAAGAAGAAATTCATAAACCGAATTTTAAATATTTGAAATTGGAAAAACATCATTAGGAAAAAAAAAATGTTTGGCTTAAATCTGCAGATGAACCTCAACTTTCTCAAACGAACTTTCAAATATATTATATACCATGGAGATATCGAGAGGAACTTTTTAATTTATCCACACTGAGAAAATTATTTTTCTTGATTGCAGGACAACGTTTGGGTAAACTTAACGCCAACACGTTGTGATTGATGTAAAGACTGTGTCAACTTGTTGTACAAGGGTTTTCGTGGTTGGCTTGTCAACGTCATTACGTCATTTCGCGAGTGGATTTACCACACACAGTGCTGTACTCGAAAGCTACAGCACTTGTGCTGTATTATTTTAGAGAAATACGTGGTAAAATTACAGGTATTTCTTACAGCGCATGTATACGTAATTTTTTTTATGTTTAACGATTTCGGGGGTGGTTGCGCCCTTAGAATTGTCCAAGTTGGGAGTTTTTCTCTACTACCAGTGATTAGAATTAAACTGTGAACTGTTGATTACGGTACAGAAAGACTATGTTTCACATTTCGAATATAAGATTAAAAAAAAAAGATATGCATGCCGAACTGTACAATGCAACTTAGTTAAAACAGATCGCAACATAAAATTTACTGGAAATAAGCCTAATATTCTGGTGATCACAGCCAGTCGAAGTCGCAGGTGAATACGAACAAAATGCAACTCAAAATGTCCATTAAGAGAAGGCTTGCCAACTTTTATACATGGGTTTACGGGAGTTTCGCAATTAAAATGCGGGATATGACTAAAAAAAAGCGGGACCCAGCTTACTTATTACACGAAAGCGAGAAATACAATTAAAACCCATATTTAATTTTTGCACTTTAAACATAGTTTATTGAATACTATACTGACAACAAATTCGACATAATTATACATACAACATAGTTAACAGTTAAAACAATCAGGAAAACTGAAAACTTGCATTAATTATTAGATCTTCCAACTCTCTTTGAAATGAAAACAAATAGTACTATCATTTGCAATTAAATTAAATAAACTTTTTATTTCCTTTCAAAAACAAAAACAAAGTCTTTTTACTTTGGCATTTTAAAAATAATTAAAACAACCCATAAGTAGGTATCGATAACATAACTTCATAAGAGAAACTTCTAGTCATAAATAACTTCTTCTACCACGATTATAATAATTATTTATTTGGAAAAAAGATATATTAAACTACTTTTACCAAAATCATAATACAACTTGTTAAGAAAGAAACTATACAATCACTTCTGCTGAGATCCTATATTTTTAGGAAAGAAACCTCATGTCTAAAATCTCTTCTGAGATCATTAATTTATCAAATTATTAAATTACTTATTCTATTCAAAGACCGGGCCAAAACGGGACACGTCCTCTAAAGCCCTAGAAGGGGGACGTCCCGGCTCTCGCCGGGGCTGCCAACCCTAGTTAAGAGCTCATGTCTTTTACGTGGAGTTAACAATTTTCTTGTTTCATTCGCAGTTTGGAATTAGAAACATTTTCCTGAATTAAAAATTCTAAGAGTTAAAATCTGCCTCTAAAGTATTGCTCTTGATTATTGTTTTATCTGATCAAGCGTACAAACAGTCGGAGCCTTAGATGAATAGGAGCCCCATGCTACTCAAAATGGCTTTTAAGATCTCATGCTTTTCTTGTTGTTTGGAATTGACAATTTTCTTGTTTCATTCGTAGTTTGGAATTAGAAACATTTTCCTGAATTAAAAATTCTAAGAGTTAAAATCTGCCTCTAAAGTATTGCTCTTGATTATTGTTTTATCTGATCAAGCGTACAAACAGTCGGAGCCTTAGATGAATAGGAGCCCCATGCTACTCAAAATGGCTTTTAAGATCTCATGCTTTTCTTGTTGTTTGGAATTGACAATTTTCTTGTTTCATTCGCAGTTTGGAATTAGAAACATTTTCCTGAATTAAAAATTCTAAGAGTTAAAATCTGCCTCTAAAGTATTGCTCTTGATTATTGTTTTATCTGATCAAGCGTACAAACAGTCGGAGCCTTAGATGAATAGGAGCCCCATGCTACTCAAAATGGCTTTTAAGATCTCATGCTTTTCTTGTTGTTTGGAATTGACAATTTTCTTGTTTCATTCGCAGTTTGGAATTAGAAACATTTTCCTGAATTAAAAATTCTAAGAGTTAAAATCTGCCTCTAAAGTATTGCTCTTGATTATTGTTTTATCTGATCAAGCGTACAAACAGTCGGAGCCTTAGATGAATAGGAGCCCCATGCTACTCAAAATGGCTTTTAAGATCTCATGCTTTTCTTGTTGTTTGGAATTGACAATTTTCTTGTTTCATTCGTAGTTTGGAATTAGAAACATTTTCCTGAATTAAAAATTCTAAGAGTTAAAATCTGCCTCTAAAGTATTGCTCTTGATTATTGTTTTATCTGATCAAGCGTACAAACAGTCGGAGCCTTAGATGAATAGGAGCCCCATGCTACTCAAAATGGCTTTTAAGATCTCATGCTTTTCTTGTTGTTTGGAATTGACAATTTTCTTGTTTCATTCGCAGTTTGGAATTAGAAACATTTTCCTGAATTAAAAATTCTAAGAGTTAAAATCTGCCTCTAAAGTATTGCTCTTGATTATTGTTTTATCTGATCAAGCGTACAAACAGTCGGAGCCTTAGATGAATAGGAGCCCCATGCTACTCAAAATGGCTTTTAAGATCTCATGCTTTTCTTGTTGTTTGGAATTGACAATTTTCTTGTTTCATTCGCAGTTTGGAATTAGAAACATTTTCCTGAATTAAAAATTCTAAGAGTTAAAATCTGCCTCTAAAGTATTGCTCTTGATTATTGTTTTATCTGATCAAGCGTACAAACAGTCGGAGCCTTAGATGAATAGGAGCCCCATGCTACTCAAAATGGCTTTTAAGATCTCATGCTTTTCTTGTTGTTTGGAATTGACAATTTTCTTGTTTCATTCGCAGTTTGGAATTAGAAACATTTTCCTGAATTAAAAATTCTAAGAGTTAAAATCTGCCTCTAAAGTATTGCTCTTGATTATTGTTTTATCTGATCAAGCGTACAAACAGTCGGAGCATTAGATGAATAGGAGCCCCATGCTACTCAAAATGGCTTTTAAGATCTCATGCTTTTCTTGTTGTTTGGAATTGACAATTTTCTTGTTTCATTCGCAGTTTGGAATTAGAAACATTTTCCTGAATTAAAAATTCTAAGAGTTAAAATCTGCCTCTAAAGTATTGCTCTTGATTATTGTTTTATCTGATCAAGCGTACAAACAGTCGGAGCCTTAGATGAATAGGAGCCCCATGCTACTCAAAATGGCTTTTAAGATCTCATGCTTTTCTTGTTGTTTGGAATTGACAATTTTCTTGTTTCATTCGTAGTTTGGAATTAGAAACATTTTAATGAATTAAAAATTCTAAGAGTTATAATCTGCCTCTAAAGTATTGCTCTTGATTATTGTTTTATCTGATCAAGCGTACAAACAGTCGGAGCCTTAGATGAATAGGAGCCCCATGCTACTCAAAATGGCTTTTAAGATCTCATGCTTTTCTTGTTGTTTGGAATTGACAATTTTCTTGTTTCATTCGCAGTTTGGAATTAGAAACATTTTCCTGAATTAAAAATTCTAAGAGTTAAAATCTGCCTCTAAAGTATTGCTCTTGATTATTGTTTTATCTGATCAAGCGTACAAACAGTCGGAGCCTTAGATGAATAGGAGCCCCATGCTACTCAAAATGGCTTTTAAGATCTCATGCTTTTCTTGTTGTTTGGAATTGACAATTTTCTTGTTTCATTCGCAGTTTGGAATTAGAAACATTTTCCTGAATTAAAAATTCTAAGAGTTAAAATCTGCCTCTAAAGTATTGCTCTTGATTATTGTTTTATCTGATCAAGCGTACAAACAGTCGGAGCCTTAGATGAATAGGAGCCCCATGCTACTCAAAATGGCTTTTAAGATCTCATGCTTTTCTTGTTGTTTGGAATTGACAATTTTATTGTTTCATTCGCATTTTGGAATTAAAAACATTTTCCTGGATTAAAAATTCTAAGAGTTGAAAACTCCGTCTAAAGTATTGCTCTTGATTATTGTTTCATCTGATCAAGCGTACAAACAGTCGGAGCCTTAGGTGAATACGAACCCCATGGAACTGAAAATGGCTATTAAGAGCGCATGCTTTTCATGCTGTTAGGAATTGACCATTTTCTTGTTTCATTCGCAGTTTGGCATTAGAAACATTTTCCTGAATTAATCCGGCCATATACCATATATAAGTTTTTCACCTTTATGGGAATTGCAACATTAATATGTGGAAAAGCGATGCCTAAAAGTGTTGGTTTGTGCTCTCTATGAACATTTACAGTTTCATAAATATTAACGTTTATTTTGGATTTAAGTTTTTCAAACAGATGAAATGGAGTGCAGGTTGCAGAGATGAAATTTTTGAGAAAAGTTAGGGGCTGCGCAGTGATATACAAAATTAGAAATGAGGGCATCAGAAGGGAGTTGAATATTTTCAACTTAAATCAGAAAATCAAATAGTATGGGAGAAGATGGAGAGAATGCAACACTGTACAATATCGAGCATGTAATATGACTAATTGATCAAATGGAAAACAGAATAGGAGATAGAAAGGCCATGAAGCCGGAACATCAGGCATTTTGCCTAATCCCTGAAATGCATGATGCTTTCCAAACAGGTTACAACTTTTTTAGTTTTGTAATTGTAGCACTTTTGAGGCATTCTTTCGACCCAATGACCAAAGATTTAAAGAAAATATATGTGTTAAAAAAAGCCCGCAACGGTCGAAATCAGATGACGAAGGCATTGTCGCACTTTATTGAGATAAATTCAACTTCCTGTAAAAATTAAATGCTCAACATTTCAATTAAATTTCAGGCATTAAGTCGCTATATGCAGATCTAGAATTTGCCCGACTCGTCTCAATAGCAAAAGCTCCAGGCCGTGGTCTATATCGAAATGGAAAACAGATTGAAAAGTATTTTGTGCAAAAGTTTTTTTTGTTTTTTGTTTTTTTGTATGTGTACACGTGAAGAGATTTACGGAAATGCACGACGGGAATTACAAGGAATATCTAATAGCCCATTGTCTTGCTACAGCAGGAGACGTGACATGACAAAATGAGAAGGATCGAAGTGTTCCTTGGCTTTTTGAAATTATCTTCAGCTATGTTATTAAAGTAACCAGTTTTATTTTCTTTTTTACGAATGTTATTTACTGTGAATTTTCTCCAGATAACATGAATACACGTTAGAACCTCTTAAAAATTCCTTTGACCAAGGCAAAGCCCTCCCCACCATATTATACACCCCCCCCCCCTAGCCCTTGCAATGCTTTGCAACAACTCACAATTTACTGTGAAGTTCAAAGTCCTTTTGATAAGCGTTGTTTGTTATCCAAGTCAGACAGATAATGCAATCTCTTGAGCAAAGCAAATAATAAAAAAGAAAAAAAAAACTAATTATTTTGTATTCAAATTAATAAGTAGTTTGTGCAGACAATTTTCTATTTTGATAAGCATCAAGGGAAGCAGCGGTTTATTTATTTTCTTTTCCAGTTAAAAAAATTAAAAAGAGAAAAAAATAAGTTCTCCTTCTTCCCCGTCCGTCAAGTAACAGAACGACTTTTGGTCTAACTCTGTTGTCAATCTCTAGTCATATTCAGGAATTTCAGCAACAAGCTTCACTCCCCCCCTCCCAAGATATTTTTTATCGAAGGAACTTGAAGTATCATTAGACAACCTCATTGAACATGCTGTACACACCTAATTTTTAATGAAATTTTATTATGCAGTACATCCGTAAGTTGAATTAGCTGCACAAGATAATGCTGGCGAAGGTTCCAGCAAGAGTTAACATAATTTGATGATTTTACTTTTCCGATTGTAAATTCTAGATAAAGCAGTTTAGAAATTTATTTCTTTACAGCAAACATAACTTTAAATAGCAATGTTGTTGGACTTCCTCTGAAACCTTCTGTGAGCTTGGGATTTCATTCAGCTAAATTGGAAGTTGCTAGGATTTCCAAGTGCTTTCTCCGTAAAACACTTTTCATCTTTCAAGTGGCAAACCTTGGAACGTACTCTTCTCTAAACTACAAATAGTTCCTGACTCACTTCGTGCGGCTGCAGTTGCAACTTTTAGACTTCTAACTAGGCACGATTGTCTTAGTGCCTATCTATTTCGTTTTAACATTGTTGACTTTCCTATATGTTCTCTTTATGTAGCTGGCAATGATATGACTACTTTGCATTTGGACGAGCCCCCTGAACTATCTTCTTTTTCTTCTCAAGTGCAGAAATATTGGAGAGCCCGTGGTCTAATTGCCTAGGGGCCAAATGACAGGCATTTGATAAGCTAAAAATAAATAAATAAATAAATAAAGCATTTTACTCTTAATGTCGAGATAGCAGAGCTGTCTGAAATCCGATATAATATCCCTATCCAGGTATTTACAGGTTTTGCTGTATTCCGCTTTGAAGTAGATTGAGCCAGCGATCTTGCGTGCTTAAATGAAGTGCTTATCATTTGAAAAACACCACGTTTCCACTTAATGAACCAATTTTTCAGAATGTGAAGGTGGTGTTTCAATTTGATGACTACGATCTTTAAGTGGTTGGCTCAGGACATTATTGCCTTCACAAGTCACCTTCGCAAATTGCAACTTGATTTGATATCGTGGACTTATATTAGGTTATGCATATAAATGTTAAAGAATCTAGGAGAGCCCTATTGCACCCTTGTTTTTTGCATGGATTTGTGATGGGATTAGTTGTAGATGCGGATGCTGTAATTACGATTCAGCAGAAGAGAATTTAAAAAATGTATGAGAGCGAGAGCATCTGCTGTATGAATATTAATTTGTGATTGAACGAGTCGTGACAGAAACAATCAAAAGATTTGCGATCAGGACCCTCAGAGAGTAATTCAGGGCAAGATTCAAGTGAAACGCGCGCGATCGAGTTCGAATCGAACGTTTTTCAGTCCCCAGTTCCCAGTTCAGTTCCTAGAATGCTTCCAATGGACAAACCTATCGCGCTGTCACGTGATCAAAACACGATTGTTTTATTTCAGTTGAATAAGAAACATTGATATATTTCGAAGCTTCCCCTGTTCGACGCGAAAAACGTTCGAATTGTGTTTCACTTGAATCTCGCCTTTACTTTACTCAAGGATAGGGGCCCCCTCTCAGATTCTTCTTTACTCCATCTCCCGAGATTCAACAACAAAGCTTCGTGTAAGCATCCCTTCTTTAGGAGTTGCAGCAGACAGGCCCCTATTCTCACTGAACATTTTGTGTGCTTTTACGTTAATTTTTCCCTTCTTGTAATTTTAAAGTTTTCATTTAAAGTATAGTCATTTTGCCGTTTCCTATTGTCTGGTATAGTTAGCACACCTCTCTCTCTGGTTATGAGTTTGACTCCGAGTTGGGTTTTTTGGTTGTTAATTCGTCCGTCCCATCACAGATGGTAACTTTCAAAATTATCCACTTTTTCTTGAATCGTAATTTAATTTCTGTTTTTATAATTGATGGAAGTTAGCTAGTTGTTGATCAATGTCTTTAATCTCCCGAAACCCTACAATAGCTCGACTAAAAACCTGATTACGTTGCGGCCCGCCACTGGACAGATGTATTCAATTGCAACCGGCTAACTATATATGAAAAATACATTTCGAAACAATGGACTTATACATTATTAAAGAATAACTTTGTACAAAGGGCCGTAATTGTTGAAATCAATGCAAAAGTATGTGCTGTAACAATGCTTTTAAGAATATATCAAGAATATACGTTGAAACAATGGTGTAAAACGTTATTAAAAAGTGATTTTCCACATATTTCAATAATTATTGAAATCAATACAAAAGTATTAGCTATAAGAACGCTCGTTTTTAGAAATATATCAATAATATATTTTGAAAGAATGGATTAAAATGCTATTATAAAATGGCTTTCAACAAAGGGAAGTTATTGTTTAAATCAATGAAAAGTATTTGTAATAATAATACTTTTGAAGAATGTATCAATAATAAGCTTCGAAACGATAGACGAAAGTAATATTCAATTTTGTCTTTCAATAACAGGAAGTTATTGTCGTAATCAATACAATAGCATATACAATAGCAATACAATAGCAATAACAATGCTTTTTAAGGATATATCAAATATATAGTATTTTGAAAGAATGGATTTAAATGAATGACTTTCAAGTAAAAGAAGCAAAATTGTTGATATCAGTGCAAAAGTATACGCTATATATACAAAGAAAACATAGACTAAATAGTTATTAAAGAATCACCTTGAACAAAGGGAAGTAGTTGTGATCAGGGGCGTAGCCAGAAATTTTTCATGGGGGGGGGTTACGACTACTACAACTCATATATATGTATAGGTGTGTGTGATAATGTAGTGAAAAGTATACATTTTGCATGGCAAAAAATCCCTCATGGGGGGGGGGGTTATGACCCCCCTAACCCCCCCCCGTGGCTACGCCCCTGGTTGTGATGAATGAGTAGTTAAAATGAATGGAAAAGTATGGGCAAATAACAATGCTTTTTAGGAATGTATCAAAAAAAATTCTTCAGAGCAATTGACTAAAGTATTATTAAAGTATGACTTTCAACAAAATAAAAAAAAACTGTTGCAATGCATGCAAATGTATGGGCTATAACAATATTTTTTTAAAACTATATCAATAAGGTACTTAAACAATGGTTTAAAACATTATTAAAGAATGACCTTTAACAAAATGCGGCAATTGTTGAAATCATTGTAAATAAAAGTATGGGCTATAACGATGCCTTTGAAGATAGTTCAATTTGAATGAATTTTGTTTCAGATGAATAAGAAACATTGATATATTTCGAAGTTTCCACTGTTCAACGCGGAAAACATTCGAATTGTGTTTCACTTGAATCTCGCCCTTAGTCACCCTTAAAAGCTGCTGCTGGTATGTTGTTGCGTGTTTGGACCTGAAACCAAACTGGTCTGCATTGGTGCTGTTGTTAGCATTCAAGTGATTTTGAAGACGCCTTAAAATTCAGTATTTATATTGCGAAGGCAGAAACCTCAAAGCAAAACCGCTGAAAATAGTGTGGGTGGCGACATACGGACCGAGAGAGTGAAAGTCTGACGATTTCGTCTTCGGATCAACCTGTCAGTTTTTGTTTGTTTTTTTTTTTTCAAAGGAAAAAAAAAACTTTGATGAATTTTAAAATGAAAAATTTTTAGCCTAGACGGTGGCTAAAATGCAACAGTGGGCAACATTTTTAATACAAATAAAATTTTAAAGAATGATTAGTTTCGCATCAATCGGACATGAGGTTGTTCCAAAATATGAAGAGGCAATTATAAACTTATGTAAACGTTTCATTACGCTCGGTGATTTCGATACAAAACCATCACATTATTTCAATCGGCCAAATAAATAATTCGTTTTAGTCGAGTATTCTCCTTCTGTGTCCCTAATCATAAATTTATTCTCTTTCAAAATGCTAAATCTAGTAGGATATGTCAAACTTCCTTCGGATACTTAGTTTGAGGAAATCATTTTAATGACTCGTTAATTTAATGTGTGGCATTTATATGCAGCCTATTTTAAAAACTGGAGAGTATTACAAAAACGGCAATGCGTAAGATAAAGAAAAAAAGTTTGCTTAAAGAGGTTGTTGAAAATTAGACCACACTATGTAGAATTAATTGGTGACGTGTGCATAAAACACCCAGTCTTAATCAAAATGAAAGATGAAGTATAAAATCTTACTTTAATGGATAACAAATAGAGAGAGAGTTTAAAAGTGAAAGCTGTCATCAGAGCAAAGAAACCAAACGTGTTCTACGGTACGCATGCGTTACGGCTATTTGGATTTGGAGCGGAAAAAGTTGTGTTAACAACTCGTTTCCTTCTCGAGTTAACCCTTTGAGGCGCAACCCTTTCACAATGCCTTTCCCAATGCTGAAAAAAGGGCAGCCGTTGCCATCGCTCGACTTAACTACCAGCAAGATGGCGGACGATCGAAACGTTCATCGCGCGCCACAGATCTAGAGACCCTTTTTTGATGCAGCCGGCTGTGCGCGAGCACAGCCAGCTGTCGTCAAAAAAGGGTCTCTAGATCTGTGGCGCGCGATGAACGTTTCGATCGTCCGCCATCTTGCTGGTAGTTGAGCGATGGCAACGGCTGCCCTTTTCTCAGCATGGGGCAATCGATCCAGCTGTTCTCGCGTTCTTCCATTTTTTAGCAGATTCCAGAGCTGTTAAAAATAATCGTGACAATTTTTTTACGGAAATGACGTTCTAAAAAGTAAAGGATTCTCGAGGAGCTAGGTCACCCGCAACTATTCTTATAGAAATCAAATCTATTCTTCGTGACTGGCAACAGTCAAAACGTCAGAGTTGGGTGTTCCTAGAGCGGGATCACTGCGCGTTAAAGGGTTAAGCTCTGATAAATAAGCCCTAATACGATGCCGGAAAAAAAAATGACATTTAATGTGGCATTAATAATGCTGACAGTTAAATTGCTAGAAAAAAAATTAGATGTTTTCATGGGAATGTGGGTGTAGATACGATTAATTAAGGATGCTAGGAGGCTTTTAAGGGTTTTACAGGGTAGCCACCTGTTAAGAGAAACCTGAAGAACGTGAAGTAGTTAGGAAATTTTATAGTAATCGTAAAATGTCGGGGGAAATTGCAAATTTTGATTAAAAACCTGAAAATTTTTTTAATATGATCTGGAAAATTATCCGAAGTCTGCATTTATAAATAATTTTTCACACACACACTCTCTCTCTCTCTCTCTTTCCGTATGCCACAAATACTTGACTACAACAGACCCGGATACAAAAATATTTTGGAAGAGCACCTAATTTTTTACGTTTATTTAACCTAAACAAAATTTACGACAAAGCAAAATGTTACCCTTAAGCAATTTTTTTTTTTCTTTTTTAATCGGGCCTTCCCAAAACCCTTTCTGTATGCGTCACCGTTGCGGTACTTGGGTCAAGTCATATTTAGAGCATTCCAGATTACGGCAGATGGAAAGTTGTTTATAAGTGCAGACTTCATACAATTTTCCAGGTCACATTTCAAGATATTTCAGCCATAAGTTTCTGTATTTAGTTTCTTTGCTCCGCTTTTGTCCAAAATTAGCAATTTTCTCTGACTTCTGTGAAAATAAAATTTGCTTACTATTCCAGATTTTTCAAGTTTTCCCTGGCCGATGGCAATCCTACATGCACCAAAGCACCTACGAGCATTCTGAATTAATTGCGTGATCATTATCTACACCACATTTCCATTAAAGCATGAAATATTTATTTAGTATTATAATTGCCAGTTTCGATATCAACTGCTCCTCCCGAACACCGTAACGTGTTCTATCAGGAATTCTGACAAGATGTAAATTAAATTGCTATTAAGAAATGCTTGAAGAAAACAAGCACATATAAAAACAGTGATAAATTATTCAGTGGCGAACTAGATAGAAATTAAATTTAACTTGATTGGAAATGGGAGATAAGAAGAAAGAAAATTAATCTTCAATTTTGATGCCTCAACATATGCCGCATTTTCTGTTGGGAAGTTATAGCAGATAAAAGAAAATTTTGTGTGAAAGTATTTATTAATAAAAAGTGCGAATTTCATTCAAATGCTGTAGCTTAGATACTGAGCTCGAGAACTACGAATAAACTTTAATAACATTACATTAAATTTAGTCTAAACGAAATACGAAAGTCTAGACTCCAGACTTATTCCCAAAAGGTTCACAACCTCGTTCATGTCTGAAAAATCAATTAGTTTAAACATACTATTGATTACAACTGCCTGCATTTAAGATATGCTGTTCAGAGCTGTTTTATAAATTGATTTGCAAACGCATTTGCTTATAATCCAAAACATTTTGTACATTAAAGCTTATTTCTCTGTTGATTTATTAAATGGTGTTCCTTTTAAAAAGCGATAGGAGTCACAGGGCTTTTAAAAAGCTTTAAAACCAAACTAATTATGTTAAACTTTTGAAAACATTGACAGTGCTTCTTCACCAATTGCACTACCCAGACAGCATATAAGCTTAAATCAAGCTTGACATTTCTTTGAATTTGGCGTATTAATACAAGCTTGACAGTTCAATTCATTTTAAGCTTGCAGCAAGCTTGGAGATTACAAAAACATGAGTCAGCAAATATTTTCCCGCCGAATTTAAGTCATTTGAACTGCCAAGCTTGAATACAACTTGATTACTGCTTGATTTGGAAAGCCACATCCACATAACAAATAATTTATCATCAGTCATAAATGTACTTGACCATAGAATTAAAAAAAAAGATTCTATATTTCCAAATATTGAAATTCTTCAAAATAAAATACAAATATACTACAAAATTGATTTCAAAATCGGTTGTTTGTCTCGATTTTGGCCAATATTGCCCAACAAGAGTGTTGCGATATTGAAAGTTTTAAAACGTGTGCTGCTTTTAAGTTTATATTATGCTTATTTCCCTATTAGTAGAGTCTATAAATCACACATAACATTATTTTAATTTTGATTCATCCCATGGAAAAATAAAAGATGCAGATCGGCATCGCGCAATACTGATCAATCTCGCCAAAAAACGGCGTGACCACCATAACAGTCACTTCAAACTTTAGTCATGTCACGTCGAGTCAGATTGGCATGGTGGTTAGGACGCTAGCTTCCCACACCTTAGGTCTCGCGATCGATCGCGGACGCTAGACAGAAACAGATTAAAATAACTTGAGGTTTCAGCGTAGAGTGGAAAAATAAAATATAAGGGGCGAGTTCGGCGCCCCATGCATTTAGAAAAGTTTTTAGAGTGTAGTAAGTTTGAATTAAGCTTGCTATGTCAAGCTTGATTCAAGCTTGCTATGTAAAGCTTAATTCAAGTTGAGCAAGTGTAAACTTGAACACTTGACACAAGCTTGCATTAAGCTTACGCGCTTGAAATTTTCAAGCTTAATTCGAGTTTATTGACTTGAAATATTAAGCTTACTGCAAGTTTGATGCGAACTTGATGTGCAGTCTGGGTATGAACTAAACATTAGTAGTAAACCTATATGTCTCATGCAACTGTCAGAAAAAATTTATGAGCACAAAAATTGCCTTCAAAAATGGGCGTAAGTATTATCAGTTAAGAGAAATATTGCAAAATTCCGTGTGTTTAGCATTTTCTCCTGAGTCTTTCGTAAATCTTATAGGTTCAATGTTTGTAATAGTTTACAGTACAACTAGTAAAGAGACATTCTAAATTTTTTCCAGTCTCTAGAGCAAATGAATTATTTAAAAAAAAAAAAAAATTGTTCAAAAGTTGTATAATTTCCTAAAAGAACAGCCTTAAGTTATTTTTACAATGTGAATTTTTAAAAATCACTGGCAATACAAACCAGAGGAAATAATGTCAAGTTTGGGACCTTACTGAAACTAAAATGAAAGTGGCAGATATGTGTCTAGAGAGAAGTCAAAGAGGTGCGACCCGTATCTATCACGCTCTACAATCCGCGTAAATACGCGGTATGAAGAAACTCAATACTCTTCACTTATCTTGATTAAATATGCTGTTATTTAGGCAATCAAATTATTTTAGAAGTCTTTAATAATTTCACAACAGAAGAGCTCGCACTCCAAACGAAACACAACCAAAATATATAGGGCGGAGAGCCACCTGGGAATAAAAAAGAACCTGATGATTCCGAGCCTGATGAACTCCCAAGTATTACCCCTAACCGTAGAAAAAATATTATAATACTTAAAATACTTACATAATAATTCTGCAACAATATTAAGATTAAGGAATGCAGATAATAAATCACTAAATTATTATGAATTATAAAATTTTGCAAAAAACAAAAACATCTATACAATGGCGCCGACTTCCCAAAATTTCTGTGGGTGCTCTAGAAGAGGGGGTAGGTGGAGTTAAACCCCCCTCCCTGACCTCATCCATTGGTTACGACCTTGAGTTAAAATGAACTCGGTTGAACGATTTGTTGAACAGACAGACCCCTAGAGGTCCATATGTCAGCAAAGTTTTTTACGGTGACCCGGTATTTTTTATTCATTGTTAAATATTCGAAAAAACTAATATACCAACTGAAATCATTAAAAGATGCATTTCGGCTCACAATGCATGGTCGTCTTCAGCTATACTGATCACATCTCCATATCTCAGAAACCAGAAGGGCGTTTCTACGTCATCTAGAGACGTCTGCTGGTCACAATATCTTCGAAATTAAGATGTTGTGATCGGTATAGCTGAACCTGGCCATGTACTGCGTGCAAAATACAGCTTTAACGTTTTTATTTGACAAATCTTTTATATATCTTATCTTTAGTTAAGATCTTTTATATATCTTAACTGTGATTTTAAAGGCCGTATTTTTGTTATTGTTGTTGCTAATCTCCATGTCCAGCTTTTGCTAGACGAGGTCTACGAGTTTATTCATCCTCAAAAAGTCATATACTAGCATAGGGAAATCTAATACGTCGTCGTAGGACAAACCCAGACACCTAAAAATATGTGCAGGAGAAGCTTTCTTACATTTTGGACAAATCGGGTGGGTTTTTTGTCGTCGTCTAATCGAACGTCAGCTTTTTCTATAAAAAATATCTCTGATCCTGATCGTCCTGTTTCAATGCGGGAAGGTTTTTACAAATATCTAAAATGATGCCAAGCTCTCTACATCTCCGAGATCAACGTTTTTTGAATCAGCGAGACAATATGCTAACTGTAATGATCAAGAAGTTGTTGCCTGCAACTGAAAGTTTTTTTACGAAAAAAACCATGAGCATCTGAAATAATACACTCCACCTTCCATCGCACCGTTTTTGAAACGAATGAAACAATGTCTTTGTATTCCAACCTTTGTATTGAACAGCTTTCAAGATTTTTTTTTTTTTATAAACTGCCCTTTAGTAATTGATTTCAAGCTTCTTGTAAGCATCCGTATGATCGTCCCATTTTGGTGCGAGAAATTGTATCGAAAAATCTACATCTAGAATGTTACCAAGATCCCTCACCGGAATCACCGCCTTTGCAAAAAGGGAGACAAACTGGAAAAAGTCAACAGAAATTGTCTTTTGAACCATCCGATAATGTCTGGTGGAGGAACAACCTCCTCGCAACATTCCTACTCAACGAGTGAATAAGGATTATTTATGCAAAAAACTCTTTCAAACTCTACTAGTGGTTCATGGTAGTCGAGATGAGAGCAGCACTCAAATGAAGACAGCATAGTTATTTTTAAAACATTTCGTATTTACTAACAGATCACCATTGAACAAAAATCTTGACACAATCAAATTTGCCTTGCTTAGTCCAGCTGTCCATCCATCGAACTAACTGAGACTGAACTATCTGAAAACCAACTCAGATGGTTATCTCAGGTGGGAAGTTGCGCCAATGTATTTCTCAATTCGAAATACAGAGGGTGTTCACACATTCTTGTAACGATTTTGCTAAGATATATATAGAAATAAATATAAGAATTTTATTTTCTTATGTGTTCAGTCTGATTGCCCTTTCTTTGAACTATCATATTACATCTTGATTTCCAAGATAAAAGTCCTTTTCTTAAAACATCAAGGCTGATATTGTTCCATTCCTCCTTCACAATCTTCCAGAGTCCACCCAGTGTTTCGGGAAGCCGCTTATAAAGAGCTTGTTTTAAAAGTCCAAATGCACAATAATCCATAGGAGACACGTCAGGGGACTTGGGTGGGATGCATTTAAAGGTAATAGCTTCAATTCCAGTTTCATTTCTCCTTTTATCAAAAAATAGAGCAGTAGATTTAGAGGTATGGTTTGGAGCTTTATCCTGATGGAACTTAACACAGTGAAGATTATTTGGATAAAGGTATGAAATTTCTTCTTTAAAAATAGGTGTTAAAACATACTTCTAATAGTAATCCGAATTAATTTTGACATTTTTTTCTACTTTCCTTTTTGTAAGTTTTTCGTATTAAGAAAATTCAGTAATAACCATAAAACCTTTAGAAAAACTTTCCTTGTTTTCTCTAAACCACCTTGTTAAGTCTTTTTCTCCTCTTTTGCGGTAGTAAATCGATCTTTTTCTATTGCAGTCGGATAAATGTATCCAAACCTCATCAATTGTAACTACATATTTCCATTTTCACCCGCCAGATAATTTTCATACAACAATCTACACATAGTCTTACGCTTAGAAACATGTTCCGGCGTTAGGCGATGCATATCGTGTTTTTTTTGCTTTGATTAACTTTAAATCAGATTTTATAATTTTGTTCACAGTTCCTACAGAGATATTTAAAGATTTTGCGATAGTTCTTTGGCTAGTAGGATTTTTCTTTTAAACATGAGATGCGGCTTTAGATTTAATAAGAGGTGTACGTACCTCTGTTGGGTGTGCATTTTTTGCCTTTACCCCAGTGAAATATAAACTTTGATGTTTCTTTCCTTTCATATTAATTATGTCACTTATTTTACGTGTAGAAATATTAAAACCATGATTTTGACATCTTTTTTTAATAACTGAATAAGAGAGACTCTTCGGATAGCGCAAAAATATAGACTTCGATCCGTTGTTTATTTTTCAGCGACATTTTAAAGCAAAGAATATTTTTAATGCTGCAGACGATAAATAAGCCTTATTACAATTTGATGCCAATTACATTTTTATTTTCAAATTAATATTTAACTTCATGGAAAAAATCAAAATCGTTACAAAAATGTGTGAACACCCTCTGTAATTCGCCACACATATCGAACTATGGTGTCTCTACAAACTTCCTTTTCACTTCAGAGTGCCTTCTGAATAGTCTGCCATGACTGAACTTGTCCCAGTGCCGGGTGGCTGGTGTTATGTTGTTTTAATTCCATTTAAATCCCAGGTTCTTTATTTTGGCAAAGAAATATAATCGGGTAGTTACGAAGACTATTGTGAAATAAATGGCCGAAATCATTTTAAGTTTTAAATATGAATATTTATTTAAACATTCAAATACACAATACATCAAAATAATTTACTAATAATATTAATTGGATTTAATTATTTAAATCTTTAAGACTAATACTTTACGATTTTTTTTAATGTCACTTTATTTAAGGGTAGTAAATGTCGCACTCACCATATAAAATCCAGCTCATCCTGAAAATATCCAAAGGCACTGAAAGAACTGAACTGCAAAAATTTAACTTTAAGAATCTTGAAAGAACTGAAGAAAATGTAAAAAATATATTGTTTTCCTCTCCGCCCTCAACTTAAATAACCTTTCCTTTTCATTCATAAAACCCTTTCTACAAATCTCGTTCAACTGCAAAACGTCATCTCGTCTCCAGTGGCTAGATTTCCACTTAAGGCACCTCCCTTCAATTTTACTGGCCTAGAGTACCCCTTCTTATAAAAATATTAAAATTTTAAATCTCCACCTTCAAGGCTACCACCTGGTTTAGCACCTGCTAAGCGGCAGATGTTGTTTTCGTAAACAAGAATTTTTGAAATCTGGACTCTGCAACTTTTACGTAAACTTTCTCACGAAAGCCACTGACCGCTCATACAAAAAGACACACTGTGAACATTTACACATGGGTACACTTTCATATTCCGACACTCATAAAAATATCTGTGCGTCTCACCTGCTCAATATTTAATAAATTCGTCCCCTTTCGCTTCAAACTTCTTTCTCGCACTTCAATGGACCACAAAATCTTTATTGCCCCCCTTGAATACTGAAAAAAGGGAAGGTGAAGGTGCGTTATGTGCGTCTTGCATTATTCCTAACTTCGGATGCATGCTTCTCAAAAGATATTTCTTTCGCCTACCGTTCTGAGTTTTCCAGTCTTATACTTAGAGAGACAAATTTATGAATTTGTTATTCTGCATTTCTCGTATGTTCGAAGCAAAACAACATCTGGTACGCGTTAAAGTTGGTTTTCATATTTTAGAGTGAAAAGGCTTATTTTATCCAACTACCCTTTCATGTGAGTTTTCTTTCATATTCACCTCAACAGCCCTTTATCGAAAACGAATCTTGAGGTTCGTAATATTCCTTCTTTAGTTAAGGGTATTTATTCCTATCTACAATAATTTCGTTAAAAGCGGAATTCTCGCTTTTAACACCAGACTCAATTTTTCAAAAGCACAAAAATCAAATGTTGATTCTCATCACTGTACAACAGCTGTTCCTTGAAAATAGAAAACAATAAACCTCATAATTTATAATAATTATTTTGTACGTGTTTATTTCCTTTTTCTGATTCTCTTTCCACTTTTTTTTTTGCTGTTTTTTAATACACCATCCTAATTTTTCTGTACATGTTGAAGATCATAGAAGCACTTTTATTGAAATGACTCAGTTAAATTATCAGAAAATTAGTTTCAAATAATTCAAGCGTTCAGTAAGCATAAATTAATTTTTCAATATAAGTCTTAGTGTCACCCACATAAACAAAGCCTGAGAACAGTTAAAATTTGATTCTCAAATTAAGGAATTAGGTAGGCGTTGAGCACCGATAGAAATTTTTGTAGGTGTATTTGATAACATCCATATACAGAGACTGATTATTAAATTCTGCTCTTGAACATTGTAAACTGAATGCTCAGGTAAGTCTTCTGTAGGTGCTCGAGCTCTGAAGAATTATTCAAACGTACACCCGTTGTCTTAGTTCTTCTGATCCAATATAACTTATGTAAATTATCTGCGTTTACTCAATATCTTAAACATTTTTCAACCACTTTTATGGAATAATCCAAAGAGCACAACATCCATCAAGTTTTTTAATGGGGCATCCATATAGATGACGACTAACACGAAGTAAAATTTTATTTTAATATGATGCAAGCACTGAGCACACATGAAAATTTTCTAGCTGTCTTTATGTTTCGATGCACCCACAAAAATTTTCCTGACGTCCCTACGTTTTAAATCATACACAAGGACAAAATCAAGAAGGGATGAATTTCATTTCATATTATGAACATTATTTTTAAAATCATTCACGGTTCCCTTCCCTCCACAAAAATGAATTTATATAGCAATAACTGAATTAGATTTTGTAAATGATCCTTTTTCTGAAACCAAAAAATCTGATGTGGACAACACTTGACTTCCTTGCACGTCTATTAAATCAAAAATATTTTCGGACTACTGCAGTAATACTAAGGTTTGGCGATTTCTAGCAAAACATTTCCGAGCCAAGCTCGTTTGAATTTGAAAGATTTGATTCTGACACATAATTTGGCGATGTTTCTTTCCCCAAAAGCCGACAACCTTGAGATAGCTTGAGACAACCTTGAGATAGCCAACCTTGAGATACGCTAAAAGTCGCCAAGCTTGGCGACTTTTAGCGTAATTCTTGAGGGACGCATGTGACCGTGGTCGGACCATTACCTAACTATATGGTAGGATGGTGTTGTGCTTGAAATGGATGAATGTCCCTAAAATTGCCACTGACCGAATGCATTGGAAATCTTTTGAGTGTTCCTGTAGCAGAACTATAAATGATAAAGAGGGTTTTTTCGATGGAGAAATTCATTTTGTAACCCTTAATAGCATATATCACTTCTGAATCGTTTGAAGTAGACTAATACCTCTAAAACACGCTTTAATGAATTTAATGAGCGTAATGTAGTGAAAATCTTTTAGGCAGCCCTGTAGATAAACTATCCTGTCGTTTGGGACCAAAAGGGGAGGTGCACAACTACATGTTACAACAAACCTAAATATAAAATTTCAACATTCTAAGACCAATAGTTTTCGAGATATGCGAGTTACGTACATACGTACGTACGTACGAGCAGACGGAATGGAAAAAATGGTCAAAATGTACTCGCCGTTGTTGGTCAAAATGGGTTGCAGACGCATTTGTATCATCGTGCATGCTGGCGTACGATGAGAGGCATCGAAAAAAATCTTAAAATGAAATTTAGAGGTAGTCAAAAATCGGTTTTTCCGTCGAAATTTGGCCCCGACATTTTTCGGGATCACTTTACTTCCTTATACTCCGTACAAGGAAGTGAAAAATATCTGGTTTTCTGAATTTCAGTCTTCTTACTACAAAGTAAATAATTCTGCTCGTTACACTTTTATGCGTGCTTGAGCCTCAACCCACGTGTCGGCGCAACTGTATCAATAAATTTCAAGGACTGAAAAGGATAATATATCTTCCAGCTGCAATGAATAAATAAATAAAATTAAAAATATAATAAAATAAAGAATAAAAGTAAAGAAAATCAATTAAAATGTGTTCTGAGTTCTAAATTGTATAAATTATGCATTGGACATTTAATTGTCTCACTAGCAGTTTTGATGTTTATAGGACCTTACTTTTTCATCTCTGCCCTGAAATGTCTGAATTACTCGTCCAATTTTCCGTACAATTAGCGAAACACGTTCGTCATGTATCAAAACTAAGTCACTTTCCTTAAATGTTGAGGACAGTTCTGGTGTTTGTTTGAAAGGATTTTAACGACCGTATTCACCAAGTACTTGACACCCGTGTTAACACACCAAAACGAGGGTCAGATGTCGAATGGATGTATATTTGATGTCTATTTAACGTATGAAGGGATTAACACGAGTGTCAAGTACTTGGTGAATACGGCCCTAAGTTTAGTACGTACTCATTCTTCCACCTTCTCCAGAAATGATCAAGATGTCTTTGCAGATTATAATATTTTTTGCTAGAACACTCGCTTGATGATTTCTCAGTTGTGACAGGAATGTTTGGTGGTAAAGAATTTACACGTTCTCCAATTAAAAAATGGGCTGGTGTAAAGCATGAGAATTCATCAGAATTATTGCAGAAGTGGGTGGCTGGTCGACAGATGATCACTATGTTGATTTCAACGAAAATGGTTTCTATCTCAACCAGTGATGTGGGGTGGGTAAATACCCACTGGGTAGGTAAATATTTTTTGGGTATTTACCCAAGGCCTGGGTAAATACCCCAAAACTAGGTATTTTCAACTTAGAATGGAATAACTGTTCTTAACAACATTTACGATTAATACCAATTAGATTTCTATTATTGTTCCCTTTTTTTTTAATACAAAGTTTTAATTTTAATTTGACTTCATTATGAGTATTTTTGTAGTGTTTTTTAATTATTATTAAGCGTTTGATTATTTGGCATAAACTACTTTATCAATCATACCGCATTATTTTCACTAATAATGAAGGATGTTTTATGGTAGTCCTTAAATTGTTTTGTGCAAGTGACTGCTTTGCAATATTTTTAATGTGTTACATTGATTAATATACCTCATAGCTTATTTTAAGTTTACTATTATATCCCAGAGCTTATTTTATGTTTATTATTTTTTTAAACTGCGATAGTTTATTATGGTTTGCTATTGAAGGGGAGAGGGGATTATATGAATCTTATGATTGATTTAATGATCACTAAAATAAAAATTACATGCAAATAGTTACAAAACTAGTAGTTATAAGTAGGGACACGTAAATTTCGTATTTACGAAATAGATGCGATAAAAGCGAAATTTGCGAATTATATACGATAAATGCGATTTTTAAAATTTTGTATATATTTCCACGAAATCTCGATCATTATCAGTTTTTGCCGATGAGAATGAAAAATGCTTATTTAAGCTACCTAAAAGAACATGCTCCTCAACTGATTGCAAAACTTTAGCCTACATCAGTTGTAACTAGGTGGAATTCTTGGTTCAAATCTGCCATTTATTTGAACGAATATATGACGCATATTATTTATTTTCTTCATGAATATGAAGACGAAAACTCCAGTATCAGTTACCTGAAATAACTGTAATTCTGGCTCGTAAAATACGAGTTCAATTGGCATTCGTATCTGAGTTCTGTCCGAAAATCATAAAAATAATTGAAAATGTAGAAGGATCGGACTGTCCATTTGCGAACATTTTCTGGAATAAATTAGAAGCTCTAAACTCTTCTCTTAATCGCCAATGGGAAGGCTGTTTTGGTGAAAAAACAAAAAGCATTTTGTCAAATGGAAATTGCGAAATTGATGAAGAGCACAGCATTATGCTGAAGACAGCAGCACAAAAATGTTTAGACAAATTGTCTGCACACTTGAAATACAATACGACAAACGAATCCTATCAGCACATTTGCAAATTATTTTGTCCATCTTTAGCTGCAGCGATACCTATTTCATCTATGAACACAAATTGATCCGTCAAAGCTTCTCTAAAATACCATTTTTTAAATACCAGAGGATGAAATCATGGATGGATAGACTCATTTTCATGGACAACTACTTGAAGTAAACAAGAAACTCTTATTGATATCATACAGATTTTAGTAAGAACAAAATACTACTACCCTAGCTTTGCAAAGGCAGAATCCAGAGGCTCTTTAGTCCAGTGAACAATGTAGATGCTGAGGGATATTTCAGTATAGATGCTGAGAGATAATTTAGTTATTAATGACAGAAGACAAAAGTTAAAGGAAGAAAATGTAGAAACATCTGCAATGTTAGCTTTTAATTAAACATTGTAAGTACTTTACTACACTTTATTTTTATTATTATTATTGATTTTTTGCGAATAAATGCGAAATTTTGGTTTTGTATTTTTTTTAAATGCGAAATTTTAGTATTTTATTTGCGAAATTTACGTATCTCTAGTTATAAGTAATAGGTTTAAAAACATATTTTTTACGGTAAATTTAAACTTTTATGAATATTTCAGATTGATGAACAAAATATTTCTATTAAAAAAAATCATTAACACCAATTCTTTTATAATAAAATTTCCCTTGAACGAATTTTTCAGAATTACAAATTTGAGTTTCGTTCTCCTGAGATTCAGATTCGTAATTCAGATTTTACTGTCTGTATATATTTAGTATAGTTGAATTTCTCTCCTTTTTTTCAAATTGTCAAATACACTGCTCCTTGTTATTATTCCTATTTACAATTTTATTCCAACAGTTATATTTATAGGCCATATTTAATCAAGTATTTTATTCAACATGTATCATATAGCTTCTTTTCATAATTATATTTTTTGAAGTAAATAGGGTTCCTAAGTTTCTCGTTTTTCTTTTTTTACTTTACTAGGGGCCAAGGCCCCCAGACTCGCTACGCTCGTTTTCCGTATGAGTTAATCGGCCCCTAATAAGGCTTATTCGTAAAAAAGACGTAATTTCAACAGACAAAACCCGAAGATTGGATCAGATAGAATGTTACTGAGCTACACATTGCTTGGTTCTTGCAGGTTCATTGGTACATAAAAATTTAAACTTCACACTACAGTAGACCCCCTCCCCCTCATAACGCGGAAGATATTTTGTTATGGGAATCCGTGTTGTACGGGTCCTGAGCTATACTCCACCTGGAGTGCGGACTCTGCTTATAATCGCTGGAAAAAATATTTGCACTCCTCAGCAACACAATGATATTTAGTATTGCCATTCAAAAGTTATATTAATTAGGAGCTAAAGCATAATAAAATCAGAAAATCTCTTTCAGCTGTATTTTTAATAATGTAAAACCTATTGGACACCTTGCAAATTTGCCACCCAGGGAGATTTTTTATTATTTGGCGACTTGCGTACATGTAAAGTTAATAAAAGCTACGGAACAGATAGGATAGCTTGCCACCAATGGCGACTTTTCATTATTTGGCGATTTACACATGCTCACAACCTATAATTACTCTTTATTTAAGGTTACCGGAAAACCGTTATCCATATTTTCATTTATATAATCGTTTGCAGATTGGCGTACTTAGCACCACGAATTATACCATCTCGTCGCGCTAGCAAATATCCAAAGTGTACTATAACTGCTATAATGGCATAGTTAACGCCGCCAAATATTTCTACTGGTAGCAAATAATCCAGCTGGACCGAACCGGCTTTAAAATAATCTGCATTTTAATTATTTTTCATTTTCAAGATATTAGTTATTCTGTTTTGGAAAAACAAATAATCGCTAATTCTAAACTCCTGTTGTCTAAGCGAACTTACTATTTGAAAATTGTCAACTTTGTGTAACATATTTTCAGTTACTTATTTCATATTATTGTAACCTATTTATCGAAAAAACACGTGATGCCTATTCTACAGCTTACGAAATATTGTAACAATAGATTAAAGCTGTTGTGAACTAATAGTATTTAAAAATATGTAAAAAATACATGTGAAACATATTCTGTAGCTTACGAAATATTGTAACAATAGATTAAAGCTGTTGTAAACTAATAGTATTTAAATATATGTAAAATTATGTGGCATACTTTTATGTCGCATTTTTGGGACACGTTTTTAATACAATTTTCAATAAAGGGGGTGAGAGATAAAACGACATAGTCATTAATAGATGGAGAAAATCTGCTCAGAAAAATGCACAATTCCAACTGAATGAAAATTTCGAAACCTTATTCTCAGGTGTATTCAGCCGACGATACATTACGATAAATTGCGCCAAGCATTAGAATAATCTCCTCAAAATCGCACAATCGCTCAAATTTAATTTTTCGCCAAATTAAAAAGTCGCACATTTTAGTCTCAGAAAATTTCTAAATAATATTTTTCTTTTGAGTATAAAACATTTCATTCCTGCTCTGATTTCCCATGCACACGATATTTTAATTTAATAACAGCCTTACAAATAATCTAGACACAAAAAAATCGTTATTCTTTTATTTTTACTTCAAGAGTCTGAATCATTTAATAAACTTGCCGAATGTGGCAACCTAGATAAGCTTAAACGGTGCTTTTTCCACTGTGGGGTTACAATTACGAAATGGCGGAAAGCAAAAGTTAGCCTTTTGCGGTACGTTTTTTATCGATATCTCCTAAAATAATTCGAATTTTGAAAAAATCGCTTCGAGGTGTGTCGGGAACTGTCATGGAAAATTTCCGTACAAAATTTGGTAGGTCTACGAGCACCGCGAGACACATTCAAACAAACTAACTAACAGTTTACACATTGTTTTATTAATATAGAAGAAAGATAGTTTTTATTTTGGCGTAAAATGGGCGTAATTCTAACTCATGTTTGTAAATTTCACGCGATTCTAGATACTTGGAAACGCCTTGTTGCAAAGGAATGAATGATTTTATGCCAAATCTGGCAACCATTATATTTATTTTTTCAGTTTTTTATTAATATCTTCTAAGATAATTCGATTTTCGAAATATAAGTCAGCTTAGCAGGTTCCTCGGAATTTTCCGAATCTGTGGGCACCTTAGTCGAAACTCAAATCCCCACGGTTTAGGAGGAGATACGGCAACAAGCTTTTGACAGCGGCCTTTACTTTTTTTTAGAATAGAGAGATACTTAATATATATATGTGTGTGTGTGTATGAATATCCTTACCCACGGATACGAGCTTTTTTAAACAATAATGTCAATTCAAAAATAAATACCCATGTAAATACCCATTTTGGGTATATACCCGTGTATTTACCTTTGAAAATAAATACCCGGGTATTTTACATCACTGATCTCAATTGCTGTCAAACAAGATTTCCCGGGGATCTGTCGAAGGTAAGACGATATTTTTCACCGTACGGTCCTAAAAACTGCCTCACCAGGCTGCTCTTAAGGCTCCAAACGTCCGGGCAATTTTCTGTGAACTGTAGTAAGAATGCTTTAAAGTCTGGAGTCTGGATGATTGATTGTATTCCACAAAAACTTAATTTCTTTTTCTGTTCTCTTGAATGTTTGTGCGATATCAGTATTTACATATATCTGCCAACTATTACAGAACATAATTTATCACTTTTTGTAAGCAGTAATTTCCTACTTAGAATATGGCAAAACTTCTCAGTTTATCGTGGGTGGTCGAGGTGGTGATTATACTAGAAAAATATTTTTAAAAAATTACTGTTTACAAAAAGTGGTTAGTATATTTCGTAAGTGTGTGCAGTTATGAGTATATACCACCTTATAAAGACGTCTTCTAGTGACAAAACGTTCGAAAAGCTAGTAAAAACTATTCTGTACTTAAGTCTTGTACCAATTCTAGATGCACAGCTCGAGTTACTGCACATGTGCACATGAAAATACTATAACACTTTGAAGCCAGTGAAGCTTTATTTGTCTTAACGTAAATTGGATCTGCAAAATCTAAACCACTCAGCTTAGCAGTAAATTTTTGGCAAATCATGTAGCGATTTATTTTCCACGTATTATCCAAAATTCCTCTCTGAGTTTTGCTAACGTACTTGTGGTGATGGGCATGAATGAATGAAACTATTCGAATTAATCGATTATTAAATCCATTCAAATCAATCGATTCCGAAAAATTCTTCGAAAGCTCAGCACATAGCATTCGAGCAGCATTGGTGAAACGATTAATCGGGATTAATCGTGAATACAATTCGAAAAGTGAAATCACGAATATTCACTATTCGATTAATTGATTATTGACACGATTCGAAATCGATTAATCGATTATGGAAATCATTCGAATGCCGTATAACTACGTACTTGCCATTACTAAATGCATTACTTCATTATGTGCTGACATAACTATCAGTTCGGTTAGTCTAGTGTCATTGGGAATCAGCCAAGGATGTTCTGGGGAGCGTTTTCCCATTCTCCTAAATCTTCTGTAAATGATGAGGATGGTAAACTATAAATGCTACCGAATGAAATTATTTCATTATTTATTGGGATAATTACAAAAACTGTGTTATTTGTCTTAATTGATAATGAATGCATTGTGTTATTTAAAATTATTATATGGGCTAAATTTGCAATGGATGAATATATGGTTATTGTTTCAGGTAACCTGTATATTCTTTTGTGATATATGTAAGCATCTTGAATTAATCCTGTATAAATTGGATTGTACCTCATAATTATTGTCTATCAGGTATCTTATTGCATTAGGTGTTTGTGAATTCTTATTTTGAGTATTGAATTGTGCTTTTTTCATAATAGGGATTTAGTATTGTTCAGTGAATTACATATTTAAAAATAAAATAATTTTGTTCAGCAGATAACTGTTTCGAACCTGAGTTTTTACAATGACAACTCGAATTTAAATAATTATGTAAATTCTTCTGTACACGCCCCCTTTTTAAAAGACCCCCAAAAACTCTCAAATTCGTATCGAAATATCTACTAAAATTATCTTTTAAACACTAAAGAATGGTTTCTACCAGAAAATCGACATAAAATGCCTAAATATGAAATTCAATCCAAGAACTTACTCAAAATTTTTCTAAGTATTTTTATTATTCATCTTTTTTTTTTAATTTATAAGAATAATTGCAATTCATATAAAATGTGTAAATTTGATTGCACCTGATAACTTTCGTAAAAAGTTCGTAAAAAAAGCTAAATTTTTGGTCAATGATTTTTTTTTTTTTTTACAATTTTTAAGGGTGTTCCTGTTGCTCCTGAAGAGCGATCGTCCACGCACAACTTTTGAACAGCTTCAAAAACAAATCAGTTATGTTAAACACTCTATCAACTTAATAATGCTTCTTCACCCAATGCGCTATGGGTTAATAATAACAGCTGTATGTCTCATACAGCTTTCAGAAAAAAATCATAAGCACAAAAATCGCCTTCAAAAACGGACCATGGAGTTACCTGTTTAGGAAAATATAATATTGCAAAATTTCGTAAGCTTAGCATTTTTTCCTGGGTGTTTCGTAACGCATATAGGTTCATTGTTTGTAACAGTTCACAGTACTATTTTTAAAGGGACATTCTAAATTTTTCCGAGTCTTGCGAGATTAATTAATAAAAAAACTGTTTAAAAAATGCATGATTTCCAAAAAAGAATAGCCTTAAGTGGCGAAGCCAGAAATTTTTCATGGGGGGGGGGGGGCTAAGAGTGCTGCAACTCATATATGTACACGTGTGTGTATAGCATGAAGAATATGCATTTTGTGTAGCAAAAAATTCCTTATGCGGGGTATGCCCCCCCCCCTTGGCTATGCCAGTGTCTTAAGTTTTTCAAAAAGGTATAGAATGTTTTTTTTTTTTATGATTTCCTTTTGAAACAGATCAATTTTATTTTTTTACTCTGGTATTTTCAGGAGAAACAAGAGTTAAATTCATCTGAAGCATTTTGTACATTTAACCTAAAGAATTTTATGTATGAGGTAAACTTATTTAAAAGATGTCACAAAATTTGAATTTCAAGGGGGGAAAAAAATCAGTTCTTTCTTTTACCGCTCTCTTTAAAAAATCTAGTCATCAAATTTTTAACTATTTAAAACAAACCATGTAAACTATATTCTATAACAGTAAGTGATTTTTGTATAGCAACATAATGATGATTTTGATACTTGAATCACTTTGTTTCTACAAAGCACTCTAGTACTTTAAATGTAAAAAGTATTGCAAAATTTTAGGTTACAAATGATGCTGTTGCTTAAAGAGAAGAGAAGAAAGAAGTGCGTGTGGTATGTACTCGTACATGCCGAACTTAACAGCGATTAGATTTTAAAAAAGATTTTATCGTTCTGGATTGTAAATTTTCCTTATCATATGAAAAATTAAATAGTCCTAAAACTGTAACAAATGATTGTCTCGCAAAAATACATAAAAGATATATCATATTATGTTTGATATTTGCGTTCTTTTATGTTTGCGTGCAATGTATGTTGCGTGTTCAGTAAAAGTTTGAAATTTGAGAGGATTTTTTTTTTTTTTTTGCTTGCTTCATTCCATTCATATACTATATGTACTCTCTCATTATACTATATGTACTATATGTACTATATGTACTCTACATTTATTTATTTATTTTTATTTTGTATGAGATTTAAAAAAAAAAAACAGGGCTGAACATATTCACTATTGTCAATCGTATGAGACTGACCAGTGACTACGAGGTTTAGGCTGCTTTCCTATAAAATCGGGGGAAAGAACTGAGTGATTGATCACGTATCTGGGGAGGAAGAGTGAGTGGAAAATAGGGGTCCTGTAAAAAATGCACTTCGTTTTGTCCAGGTTGAGCGAGCCCCTTAGTCTAAAAACGGTTAAAGAAGAAGACTTTCTCTTTCTCCCCTGTTTGAAATAACAAGCAGAGGGGGATGAGCGCCATTTTCACCCACACACGAAACAGAGGCAGGCGTACACTGGATTGAACGGGAGAACTGTGCGGGATTTTACTGTATCAAATCCCATATAGAAATTTTCATTTACAAAAAAAACTGCTTCATTTTCTTCGTTTTTACCTAAATTAATTGAGAACCAAAATCATAATATATTTCAGATGTTTCTAAATAAGACTTTGATTGAAGTAACCCTTTATGAATTAATAATTCACAGTAAGTTTTACATTAAGTAAGTATATATCTTTGCGAAAATGGGTAAAACGGGGCAAAATTTGATAAAACTTGTGCCAAGTTTTATATATTAATTCGTGCTTGTCAATGCCGACTTCACGCGTTCAAAAAAGTAAAAACAATAATACTAATCTTTATTTAACCGCTTAGAGAAACTAAGCAATTGGCTAAGCTAAATAATAGTTGGGCAAAATTTTCCAAAATTATGTCATTTAGATATCGCAGTCCATATCGCCTATGTTGTATATTTCTTTTAAGGGCTCAGCTCCGTATTGGTTTAGGGGAATTTTTAAAGATTATTATTATTAACTTTACAAAACTAAATAATTACTGGGGAAAACTTATACATAAAAATATTTGTTTTAATTCGTGTTTGGGGGTGTGAACTTATACATATTTATATTTATATATATATATAATTTGCCCAAAATATTATTTAATGTTGAATACCTTCTTGAACAAATTTTAGCAAGTTTTACCCACCTTTTGCAAAGTATAATCAGGGGCGTAGCCAGAAATTTTTCATGGGGGGGGGGGGTTTACGACTACTACAACTCATATATATGTATACGTGTGTGTGATAATGTAGTGAAGAATATACATTTTGTATGGCAAAAAATTTCTTTTGGGGGGGTTGTGACCCCCCTAACCCCCCCTTGGCTACGCCCCTGAGTATAATGTATACACAATTACAGCATATTTTTGCTTCCAGTAACTGCCTAGATTGTAGGTTTAAAATGATTTAAAACTCATTTCTTAAAATGTAAAATGTAAATGTCTTAAAATGTTAATCTAATTAATGGTTAATTAGTTTTACTATAATAGTTTTAATAATTGTATTTATACTATTATTGATATTGCAAAGATTATTTTCCGTCACCAACTGTGATTGAAACATATCTGTAAACCTTTAGTAAGAAAATCTGAAACTTTCTACATCATCTCATTAATATATGGGGGTATATTTTACTTAATGGGAATTTTTGTAAGAGGAGGGCTGTATAAAAAAATAAAAGTTTGTATTTATTTACATTTAATTTCCTGAAAATTTTATTCGATATCATAAAATAAACTATGTAATTCATTCCATATGTCTTAGATCAACATTTAAAGAAGGAAACCATAGGCCACTGTTTTTAAGACACCCTCGATTATAGGGATTGAGAGCAGGGGCGTAGCCAAGGGGAGGGGGTTAGGGGGGGTCATAACCCCCCCATGAGGAATTTTTTGCCATACAAAATGTATATTCTTCACTCCCTTATCACACACATGTATGCATATATGTGAGTTGCAGTAGTCGTAACCCCCCCCCCATGAAAAAATCTCTGGCTACGCCCCTGATTGAGAGTGATTAGGATTTTTTATTTAATATTAAAAAATATTAAACTTTTTTACTTTCACTGTAAATGATCATAAAAAGTTATTTAGGTTTTGGGGTTAAGGCAGATCTACAGAAGGGTTGTCTGCTTAATGAAGGCATGCCTTGGGCGGTGGGACTTTTTGAGGGGTTCTAACCCGAATTCACGTTACAGCTGGAGAAAAACGGCCGCGCGGTAGGCCAGAACCCTAGACCTATGTCCTTCAGCCGTTTACTAATTGTCATGAAATTAGTAAAAAATTGTTTATACTACAATGTAAAAAGGTACTTGATTAATTTTTTTCTTATTTTTTATTAGATAAATTTATATCCTATAAAAACTCTCTCCTTTATAAAAACTTATACCTTATTTAACTTTTAAGATAAACTAAAAAAAAACTTGCTGAAATACGCAAGAATGCGATCCGTTTCATTTTTGTATTCTCGGATATGAGAAAGAAATGATCCGTTTAATATCCGTATCCACGGATTAAAAAAAAAAAAAAAAAACTATTCGTTTTTCATATCCGTATCCGCCGATCTACCTTTTATGACGATACAGCACACACAGCCGCTGTTCACACAATTTAGCCCTTTTAACGGCCTTTAAAGGTGTTCCAAAAGCTTTGCGGTCAAATATGGGCACTCTTTCCTTCTTCCTAACAAAAATAGCTGGGTAAACAGGTGTCAGGAAACGTCCCCCCCCCCCCCCTCCAACGCGGCGATCTTACAGAAACCTAATTTTTAACTGACCCCCCCAGCTCCCGTCAGGAAACTCCCCTTCAAGATGGGGGTAGACAGTAGACACTTTTATACCAAATGGCGTATACACCGACTACGAGGGATGGTTTTTTTTTTTTTTTCTCCCGTAATCTTGAAAGCCCTTTCGAATCTATTTAAGTGAAAGAATTTAAATGAAAATGTATTCTCAATATTCGTCTGTGTACTAAAGGCCTCACTACACGGACAAAATTTAGAGCAATTTTGGTTGCAGAAATCAGTTGCTGCAATTCATTCCCGCAAGTCAGGGGGTTTATCCGCTTTTCCCCGAAAAATGGGGGAAAGCATATAGGGTGCCAAACTACACATCTGTTCAGAAAAAAGTCTGCGCAAAAATAGGGGTCGTTAAGAAAGTGCGAAGGTGCTATTTTCTGATCAATCCTTTCTAACTGATACGGTTTCTCGATCTTTGACGGTGTAAAACAGAGGACCTATAAAGTCGTTACCGGGCAATTTGAGGGTCGTTAAAAAAGCCATTAAATTGCCCCCTCTTCCCGTTGTCAACTGTAGGGTCAGTAGAGAGATAGTCTTTCCGGTTTTTTCTGTTTGAAGGACACTCTACAGTTAGTTGGCATTTTGTTAGTCCGCATTGCATGATTTTTTGTCTTTTTTACGATGGACGAAATAAACGTATTGTCGCCTCTAAATCAAAGAATATCGAGTTCTAAAGTGGTGTATTGCTTCATTACTATTAGATTTTCATGTTCAATAAATAAAACAAATTAAACACAGCGCACCCCAGAAGCTAAATTACATAGAAGTTTTTAAAAAGTTAATAAAACAATTAATGCATAATATTTACTTCTATAAAGGAAGTTTTTAGACGAATTGCTGTCAAAAGTCCAGTTTTTAAAAAATTAATCTTAGATTTTACTAGTGCTATTATCTGAAATTCTGTGGTTATTTTTTTTTTTTTTTTTTGATTAATTGGAAGAAAGAATATTTAAAAATAAATCTTAAATTGAATATTTATATGCTTATTACAAAATTCTGATTAGTTGTAAATATTATCCTAAAAGGTTGTTTCAAATATTGGTATATGCTGTAAAGAAATAAGAAATACACTCACAGCTATAAACAGTAATATAAATGTTACATTAAAAAAAAAAAAAAAATGTGCCGGGCGGTCATTATTGAAGAATCAAATCTGAAAGATGGCCAGCCAGAATGGCCAACATTTATATTCAAATTTGAGAATGTCTTTAAACTTTTTAACTGTTCTCTCCTATAGACAAAAAAAAAAAACGCATAAGTGAAAATTTCCTTTTTGCGTCCAGCAGGCACCTTTTTAGGTGGAAAAATCCAATAAAATCGTCTGTGTGAATTAATGATAGATAGTAATGTATTCAATATAAAATATCATAATGTTCTTTTTTCGACCAAATCATGTTTTTTTTTAAATAAGGGGCATAGTTAAATGCTGTTAAATCATTTTAACTCATTACTGGCTGCTGTCATTTTATAGTTTTTGAACTGAATGACAATCGTTTATGAGACTCATTCGTAGACAAAGAAGTATTTCCAAAAATATGCATTCTATTCTATGATTTTCTTAACATATATATTAGTTGTATTTCCTATCTCTCTTTGAAAAAAAAAATTTTTTTTCTCTCACATAACAGACATTATTCAGAATGAAATGTGCGTATGTAAAATATAATACATAAATGCAAGTCTACCAAAAATATGTAAAATACACTATTACTTGTGTTTAAATTTTTTTTCGTAGACTTGCATTTATGTATTAATGGCGTGCTAATTAAATATATGTATAATTAACAAATTAAATTTTATGCGTATTATAACGTTTAAAACGAAACATAAATCTAAAATGAGTTAACAAATCACGAATGTCTATTTTATACGCAGACATTAGCTATATCGCTTTATTTTTGTAAGAAATGTGATTTAGATAACTTTTCTGGATTTATTAGTTTGTATTTTTTCTAATAATTAGAATTGTTTTTGATTAGCTAATTATTATGTTTGAAAAGTACGTTTAAAGATTTGTTTGCTTCTCTGAAAAGAAGTATTAGTTTTACTTTCTGCAGTATGTTTATCAAACTTTTTATTTCATAAAATATTACTGAAGAGTAGTTTAAAAGAACCTTTTTATTATTGATGATACATAAAATCAATAACTCGTTGTATAGTGACTTGAAAATTTTTAGGATGCCTCTTCAAAAGTTTTACTCATGGACTGTACAATGTAATGGTTGACAAACCTGAATCAGTTAGAGAACTTTAAAAGGAAATTTTTAAAAATCCAAAATTTTAGAAAATACGCCACTCTTCGAAAAATTTGCCAAAAAACTTCAGGATTTTAGCGAAGTAGCGGACCAAACTTCAGGATGATATCGAAGGCCGTATAATTGAGATTTATATCGGAGGTTGAATGGTTTATATGGGGTTTCGATATGTTGAGCGAGCCGGGGTGTGCCCATATTTGTGTTTTAGACTTATTCGTCTGTTTCAAACAAAATAAAGTTAATATATGTTATTAAGGATCATCATGTAATGACCTCGATAGAAAATAGTGCATGTGCAAAGAAGTTACTTGGTTAGGCTGTTTTAAATTATTAAGACTTGCGTTGTGACACATGAAAATCCAGGTTCGATACACTCAGTTGCAATATAATAAAAAGACGTTAAATACTGAAAAACTGTTTTATTAAACATATACTATTGAAACATTATTATAACGGGCGGTGGTGGCTCAGCGAAAATAAAATGACGACCTATATGGACAGTGCAATTAAGATGGAATGGCTTAAAAATTACGCCAGCACAGAATTACACATTGGCGAGAACGAACACCTGGCTGAGATTAATAACGCACCGAATAATCGCAACGATATACGCAACCCTAACAGTTAATCCAATAAAATTAAAAATGACGTAATCGCGAGCAAATATTTTAAAGACGTCGGAAGGGCAACAAATAATAAACACGCCAACACCAAGCCAAAGGAGAGGAATCCAAAAGTACGTTGATTTTGCAAACGGACGCAAATATAATCTATTTTTAGCACACCGGTCTGAAGAGACGAATAAACAAGTAAGAATAGTGCATACGGGGAAAAGCAAATATACAGATTTAAAAACCGAAATGGCAGAAAAATGAAAAACAGAAGTGATTTAGAATTCTTGATTTTGGATAGATTACATTAAAGAAAGCCAAAGTAAATGATTATTAAATTAGATATGTGATCTCCATCACAGTATGTAGCGTTCTACAGGAGCACTCAAAAGAATATCGATACATTACTGCCTTTCAATACGGATACATTCATCCTTTCATCCTTTTCTAGCACAATACAGTAAGTATATATAAACGTTTATAACTGTTTACACTTCAGTTAAAAGTTGGGGGAAAATTTTAAACTTTTTTACAGGTTCTCCGAAAAATAAATTAATGGCGATGCACAGCATCTTTATAAGATTATCTCTTAAATCTCCCCGAAGTGTAAAGGTCCTTGGTTTCCCACGGCTGCGGATCTAACTCTCTGTAGTTTTGGACGATTTTCTGCAGATGTAGCATGAATACGCGTCAGAAACCCTTAAAGAGATCCTGTGCCCAAAATGCCCTCCTTAGGTAGATAGACTTCATATTGCTTTGTCTTAACCACTAAACTAAAATCTCTCAATATTTAAGTACACTACATAACCAAATTTGGCGCAAACTTTGTTTCCCTTTGTGCGTAAAGTCCCTGAGGAAGACTTCCTTTCTACGAACAATACCTTTAAGATTTTACTATATATATTATTTATATTTGCTTAATTATTTACGTATCATTTTCATAATGTTTATAAAATGCTGAAATTCCATAAAATAATCTGTATTAGCCGAGTATTCGGTCAAAATTTAACTGAATAGGCTGAATACGAAGTACATACTGAGTACTCACCTCACTACAACTGTGAAATTAATGAATCACGGAAAAAAACGCACAATATTGAATGGGTTTGTATTTTTAGAAGATTTGGGGGGGGGGGAGGGGTGTCATGAATTTTAAAAAAAATGTGAGAAACAAGTGGGCATTCAAAAGGGCGTAAACAGAGGTACATTAGTGTATTTTGTATTTATCTCTATCGAAAATTGCCATTCAGACAACTTTTCCAAGAACAGTGGCCTGATTTGTAAGTATACAGTACGCAGAGTAGCCCATGGCCGTCCGCAACTCTTCATTGCCCTTTACCGTTTTATGATTTTTTTTTTAATATTGTGAATTTTTTGTATCAGTTTTATACTAAATTTTTCATAATCTGAATGACGCTTCTCCCGCTCTCAATAGTTTAATTTGTTATTATTCTTTGGACAAAGTCCAAAACTAGTCATTCAGTAACAATTATAGCAGTTTCGAAATTTTTAAATACCATCTCTCACCTAACAGGCAACCCTAAAAAAAGAATCTAAGACTCCACAGATTTAACATGCACGTTCTCTGTAATATGTTATCACATTTAGTCTGATTTGTAATCAGCTGTAGCTTGTTAATACTGGTTTTCTTTTTATAAGTGCAAGAATTTATTCTGATTCATAGTAATTTATCTTGTTAACTCTCTGGTTTTAAATACTAATTCTTAGAATGAATGATTTATAAGTACATATATTTACATATAAATATTTTTATTTTTGAAAGTATTTAATTTAAATATTACTTCTATTATTTTAGACATGCTTTATTTTCAAAATTAAATTATGGTATTAATAAGTCAATTTAAAAAAACTTTCTTAAAAAACTTTTTAAACAAATTTTCATTTCTAAATGCTAAAAAAAAAAAAAAAACTTTTTAAAGAAACTGCTTAAAAATTATTTAAAACTACTTTCTTAAAATGTAAAATATCGGCTATATATAACTGTAATTAAAATTAATGTTTAATTAGTTTTGTTGGAATAGTTTTAATAATTATATTTTTACCATTATTAGTATTGCAAAGCTTATTCCCTTTCACCAACTTTGATTAAATATGCGCACCGGAAAAAAAGCGCATAATTTGAATGGGTTTAGTTTTTTTAGTTGAGAGGTTGGGGGGGGGGCGTGAAATGAAAAATGTGAGAAACAAGTGGGCGTCCAAAAGTTCGTAAACAGAGGTAGGTAGGTACATTAGTGTATTTTGTATTTATCTCTATTGAAAATTGCTATTCAGATAACTTTTCCAGTAGCCCCATGGCCGTCCGAAACGCCTCATTGCCCTTTTGATATTTTTTTTTTTTTTAAACAAGTCAATTGAATGCCCTCGCCTGCGTCTTCTGCAAATTTTAACCTAGTATTTAACTGAAGACTAAGTGAAAATACAAGTGTTTCTATTGGAGGGAGGGGGGCATTCAGAGTGTGACGCATGTTAATGTAGAAATGATACAAAAAACAAACAAAAAAAAATCACATCACCAAAAAGCGCACTTTAAGATGCCCACTCCTTTCTTACATCTTTTTACACTCATGTCCATAAATTAAGGATAATGAAGTTCAGGCAAAGAAAGAGAAAGAAGCAAAACAAATTTGACTTATTTGTAAAGTCTATTTATTAAACAAAAAGTAAAGAGCAAAAAAGATGCTATATGTTTGACATAATTAATAAAAATTGCAAGTTTTACTCCCTTGACCAAATTTCAAAAAAGAACCTATTTACAAAAAACAGTATAACATGGTTAGTAGGATGGTTAATACGGAGTATGTCTCCCGGACGATGCAATACAGGCCTGACAACGCCTAGGCATGCTGAGTATCAAATGATCAATCTGATCTTGGGGAATATTACACCACTCATCAAGCAATGCACTCCGAAGTTCCGGTAGACAGGTGGGAGGGGGTTGACGGGCTGCAATTCGTCGGCCTAGCATATCCCACACATGCTCTATTGGATTCAAGTCCGGTGAGTATGCTGGCCAATGCATACGGGTGATATCCTCCGATTGAAGGCATTCGTCTACAATGTTTGCACGGTGAGGACGGGCGTTGTCATCCATAAACACAAATTCAGCACCCATGGCGCCCCGAAACAAACGTACATGTTGTTCCAGAATGACATCCCGATAGATGTGGCCTGTCATCGTTACACTCTGAACATGCAGGTCAGTTCTGGAACCAAGAATAATTCCTCCCCAAACGAGCCATCCTGCACCATCGTAACGGTGTCTTTCAATGGTGTTCTCTTGGTGGTAACGGGTACCTGGCGCTCTCCAGATGAATGTCCGGCGAGAATCAGACTCCAAACTAAACCTCGACTCGTCGGAAAACATCACACAAGACCACTGTTGCGGTGTCCACAATGCATGCTCTCTACTCCAGGTTAATCGCAGGCGACAGTGAGTTGCGGTAAGTGGAGCACATCTGACAGGCCTACGAGCATATAGACCAATGTGCCCTAAGCGTCTGTACACGGTCTGCCTTGAAACTGTCGTACCGGTAGCTGAAGAGAGCTGACGAGACAGGTCTGATGCTGTACTCCGTCTGTTTCTTTTGGCAGTAACTGCCAAATAGCGGTCCTCATTCGGCGTTGTAACTCGGGGGCGACCTGTGCTGTAACGTCTACTCACATTACCATCATCTTGGAATCGTTGCCAAAGCCTGGAGATGACACTCTGGGCGATTCCAAGTTCCTCGGATACTTCCAGCTGGGTACGTCCACATTCCAGTCGTCCGATAATTCTGCCACATAAAACATCATCCAAATGCCTCCTTTGTGCCATAACTATGCGGTTTTTGCACTGAAAGGCTTTCACAGCGCTTGTGAACAATTTTACTTCTTTGCCACCATTCCTTATATACCCCTCTCTTACACTCTCGTCATTGTGACGTACCATCCATGCCATCTGGTGGTTTCCTGTAATTTGCATATTCTTCTTCAAGATGTGTGTGATCATTCCACAGGTGAAATTTTTATTTTAGAGATCAATTTCTGTGTGATTCTGAATTATCCTTAATTTATGGACATGAGTGTATTTCAAGCGCCAACCCACCAACCAACCAACCCACCCACACTCATCCAAAAAAATAAACCCCCCAATATTGTGCGTTTTTTTCCGGGTGCGTTTTCCTCCCACCGAAATGAATAGAACCCACCATGACCGACTGATTGACACTGAACATGATAGATTGCTTTAGTGTGTCAGTCCAGGGTTCTGGTCTACCGCGCGACTGTCAGTCTAACAATCTAGTTTCAGGCTATTTTCTGATGTAACGCGAGTACCCGTTAGATTTCCGTGGCTGCGAATCTAATTGTCTGGAGTTTTGGACGACTTTCTCCAGATGCAATTTCTCCATGTATTACGTTGATAAGTAACACATGGGGAAATGAAGCATCTTTATAAGATAATTCATTCAATTTTCGTCATATGAAATTAACTTTAATCTTACAGCTTAAAACGTCATGCAACTATTGAACAGTTAAAAAAACAAAAATTAATTGCACTAGCGACTCGGAAAAATTTAGAATGTCTCTTTACAACTTGTACTGTGAGCTGTTACAATGAATCTACACTACTGGCCAAAAATATTGAAGTTTGAGCAATCTAATCATCTTTTCAAGAATAAGCCCAAAAAGAATGGACATGAAATTTGCCAGATTTAAATATTTTTGATTATTAGTATAATCGAAAACAATACATCTGAAAATCACCGAAAAACAAAATTAGAGCTTCAGGAACCAATAATTTAAGTTGGCACCATGAAACATCGAAAGAAGTGTTGTAAAACATTGTGGATTCCATATCTAAAAGAGTGGCTGTTGTGATCAAAGTCAAGGCTGCTCAGCAACATAATAAATGATCTTTAGTTCAATTGCATTCATTTATTATCCTCTTTTTGTAGAATAACTTGAAATTAATTCTTTATTCCGACGATCCAAAATGGATTATGATTTCTGGGTAATTCCATGAGAATGTATATCCAAGTGTTGATTTTTACTTTGTAAAGAAGTATAAAATCATTAATGCTATTTTAATAAATATATATTAAAGTTTTTATTAAAGATTAAAGTATACTAGACAGTAAAAGAAATAAAAAATTGTGTTTTTATATGAACAAACTTGTGTTTTCAGATTGAATATTTGCAGATGTTGTGTAAGTCACACATTATCTGTCGTGTCAGTCACAAGCAGATAACTCAAATAAAAGATTTAAAAATTTTATTGAACTCGAATTTGATTCTTATTATTGTTGTATGCACTATTCTTGATATTTCATGTGAGTTTCAAATTTTAAGAACTAAATCTAGAGCAGAATTTTTAATATAAGTGAAAGCAAGTCTAAGCCAGTTTCTTTTTGCGTCGTGTCAGTCACAAACAGTTATTTTATTTTTTTAAACATTAAAAATCCCACAATTTATTTTTTTTTGAAAACATAATATACAAGTGTATTTACTTTACTCTTCTATGATTCGTTACTGAAAGTTTAAATTTATTCTTAATTTACACTTTTGAACAAAAGTGAAACATACGGAAAATCTCAAATGTCGTGTAAGTCACACACGGAATTACCCTTCTGTAATTATGTATGTATTTTTATGCTACTTTTTAATAAATTAAATAATTATTTTTGTTCTTTAACTTTGAAGTAATTAATCTGATATGTTGACATTAAAAAATATCAATTATATTGATTTTTCTTTTTGACGAGGGAGAAGGGGCATAATCTTAAAAAGAGTTAGATTTCTATAACTTGCAATACTTTTGGCCAGTAGTGTATAAGAATTACAGAACAGAATACTCAGGAAAAATGCTAAGCGTAGAGAATTTCGCAATATTTCGAAAAACGGTTAAATTGTCAGCCCATTTTTGAAGACGATTTGTTTGCTTATGAATTTTTTTTTCTGCCAGTTGCATGTGACATAGCGCTTTACTGTTTGTGCCAGTCCATAGTGCATCAGGTGAGGAAGCATTATTATTATTACTACTATTATTATTTTCGGCCATTTAACATCACTGGTTAATTGTATCGGCGATTACTATTCAGGTAGAACAGCTTTAAAAAATAAAGAAATTCAAAGAGCACATACTAAATTATCAGTATTAGAAATTTCAAAATAATTCTGTAACTTAATATGTAACTGATTCATAAAAAAATAAATTATTATCTCTACTTATTATAAAAGAAGGTGTCTGTGTGTGTGTGTGTGTGTGTGGGTGTGTGTGTCTGTCTGCAGCGTTACGGACAAACGGCTACACCTAGAAACACCAAATTTGGTATTCGGGAAGACGTAAATATGTAGTTGTGCACCTCGAAGCGATTTTTTCAAAATTCGACCTAGATTTTTTTTTATTTTATGTTTTATGCGAATTTTGGCATTTTTTCTCACCTAATTCGTAATAACGGCGGAAATTACGCTCGCAGCAAAACGGCATTTGTATCATCGGATAGAGGAGAAAATTTTCTTTTAAAAACAGTTTGTTCTGAATACTTAACCTGATTTACCGATTTTTAGGAATTTTTTTACTAAACATCTGCTTCGCGATTTTTTTTCGTAAAATAATTTTAAAACTGTCGCATCTTGAATTCTATCCGTCATAACTTTTAGATATTTTGACAAATCGTGAAACATTCTTTTCTCCCTCTTTTAAAATAAAAACGAAAAAATTATGTAAATTAGATGATTTTTTACGAATTTTAATGCAGCCTAATGTTTAGAATTTAATAGCATCAACGCGATCTTACGCCATTCATTACATTGCGATCACGGCACGAGAATTTATGTTCGGCTGTTGCCACAGAAAGGATTAGAAAAAAGGGTTTTTTCAACCAATCGAGTTTTTAAATGGGATATCAGAATTTCAATTCGCAAGTGAGGATCTATGACGTCAAATGCTTTAAGATACCTAAAAATTACGCCATAATTTTAACTCATTTATTCCAGCTCTATTTTCAACACAGGGAGACGATATTTTGATTAAAATTTACTGTAGAAATAAACTAAGAAATTCACGATTATTATTATTAGAAGTGGTATTTTAATCCGGTGCTTATTTAAAAATTGAAATGTTTTCACGGCGCTGAAAATGTTCATTTTAAAAGTTACAAAGTTCGTTTCAAAGCGCGATATATTAAAATTTTTCTATTTATTATTTTTATTTTTGGCATTTAATTTAGCGCAGGCGTTGCCTAACATACGCATGCAGGTTGCGAGTATAGTTTTATTTTAACGTTGAATTACGTTCCTCCATAAAGGTCACGCAAAGTTTTAATGATACCGTTTGAAAACAATTATGCGAAATATCGAAAGTAACTCCGAAATTAATCTACCGGGGTATCCTTTACGGCAGTCAAACAGTGACGTCATAAATTAAAAAAAATGTGTGAAATTTGTAAACTGTGCAACTCTAACGCCCTGTCACAATTAAAATGGGAATAAGTAGCTCCTCGAGATTACACAGTTTGATGTTTTTCAGGAGACAGGACTATGGAGGATATAAAAGATATCGCTATTGGATATTTAAAATGGCACCCCTTGGATATTTTCTCCCCACAGTAAGATGAAATGGTTTACGGCGCTAAATACGCCAATCTTATAAAACTATGTATAAATTAAATATATATGGAGAGTTTCCTTAATGGCAACCATTATGTGAAATGATTATTATTTATGCTAATGCGTAAATTGCAAAGAATCGCCACAGAATCAAAAGATCCCATTGAGGCCAAATAATCTAAGCTGTTTCTTTTAAGGGAGCCTTGAAGAGGGAGAAGCGAGTATAGATAGTATTAATGTACGTAATAGGTAGTATTATTAGATTTGTAAAGATAGTATGAATAAATCGCAATGTACCACGTTAATAAATATTTCATGAAATTAAAAGTGTTTATCCGTTTTCAACGGTTGTCTTACAACCAACTAAACGAAAAGTAATTCTAATTTGCGTTAATATATCCCGCAGTCATTTCAACAGAGGGGATTACTTGAACTTTTTTAAAAATGAAATTCTGTTTTGTCACATGCAGATATGATTTTAGTAGTAAAATATTCCTTTCTTCCCGTATGAAGAGCCGGTGCGCAGCTATTTTAAAAACATCTCTTGAAAATAGCATAAATGAATTCAGAAGACCTCAAAACGTGTAAATACACCAAAATCTCGAAGTCGAATTTTTTTCATGATTGCAATACTTACCTTATATGGTACATTTTCGGAAAGAAATAAATGGTGCTCCTTTTCATGTAGTGTCTTAGGTATTTAATGCTACAACTTGAGCCTAAAAAACAGTATGATGTAGAAATAAGACATTTTGAAAGCCAGGAGTTTTCTGCAAAGCTTTCCACTTTTTTAATAGTGAATGACACTGACGTAGTTTTTTGAGTCATTATACTGCAATGATCAGGTTAGTACTCATGACACAAACTTTACATTAAGAGTCAAATAATTTTGCTCTTTTTTTTTTTAAATTCCACATCACGAATAATTTCGAATTACACATGTAAGGAAAATTTTCGTTTCCTACTGTGCGAAGAACGGGCACGCAGCTAGTTTTTCTATAAAAGGGGGTAAAAACATACGCAAAAGTAGTTTGTTTTAAAATATCGGTTTTCGTTCATACTTGTCTTTAGGAAAGTATCTATCGAGCAAGTGAAGTCTGTCTCAGAAAATACACTTATCTTTCTAGAGTTCGATATTCTGTTGGATTTTTGAAGTACAGGTATTTCTTTGCACAAAAGACTGTCCAAGAGCCAGCAAGCACATCTGGCTGATTACAGCTGGGCTGTTTTCTGGGAAAATCCACGGGAGGGAAGAGCAGCGCTAATTGATCGTCTCTCGTGAAGATTTTTCGGAAGACTGGATACAACGATGCAATTTTCAACCGATCCCTCGCCCCCCGTGGATACAGAAAGAGGGTGATCGGAAAACTTCCTCAAACATGGGGGTAGACATTTTTTTCGAGGAAAATCCAGTACACGAGTCAGGGAACCCAGATGAGCACGCAGGGTTACCATAGTAAACAAACCCTGCTGTGTTCAGAAACGTCAGAGATTCACCGAATTGGCGGTTCCCTAGAGCATGTAATTATAAATAGCATACCGTTGGTCGCTTATACCTCGTGTATCTTCGGATCGGATTGATATTTATTTTTCTTTTCACCAATCAAATCAATTCCATCTCGATATTCCATTTCACGGACATTTTGTTTTCGCTCACGCTCATCCCTTTCACTACGAACGGTATGGCTGACACTGATAGAGATACTGAACTTCGTAGAGATACGACGCGGTCTTAGTGCGCATGCTCAGAAAATCATCCACGGCAGAAAAATCATCCAAACTACGGCAACCCGTTTTCCCTCAGTTGGCCTTTACTCGCGAAGCAGGAGAGTTTTATTTTTCGCTTTTTATTTCTACCTGTTAAAAGGGTGCGAACTGAGCATGCATAATATCGTTAAATTGTGGATGCAATGAGTACGGAGAAATAACTACAGTGCAGCAAATTAAAGTGCTGTCACATAACGATGTATTATTATTCCCCTTACATTTTGTTTTTGTTTGTGTTTGTTTTTGTTTATTAATTCATATTTGTAGTACATCATTCATAAAACCCTTACTTTATATGAATATTGGTATTGGTTGATTTTTAAATACTGGAAAACTGATTTTTTTCCCCCTTCAAACATGCTTCCTATAATGTTGTTGTAAAAGTAAATTATGATTAAGTTCACATGAATAACTTCATTTGTCAGTTTTAAATGTATACAAATACATATATTTGTGCTGATGGATAGTTTAAATGATAGGTGAAATATTAAGAATTAACAGAAGATTTATTTTTAAATTTAATATTTGGTAAGTTTTAATGAAACTTCGTTAAAAAATCTAACTGGGTGAATTAACTGGATTTTCCTTTTACGGCAGTCAGGAACGTGACTTCTTAAATCAAAAATAGCGTGAGATTAAAAGTACCGTGTTTACTCGCGTAGTAGTCGCCCTCGCATTACAGTCGCACCCCGTTTTGAAGCAGAAAAAATCGTCAAAATATTTTCCCTACATAAAGGTCGCAGCGACGTATTTGATCTTCATTTATGTCTGTAAAAATGTTTCTATAAAAAGAAAAATGCCTCTTTTTTGTGTGCAACTGACGAAAGGACTATTTAACATACGGCAGATAATCTGGAAGTATTTGTAACTTAGTAATTTTATTATAATACCAGTATTTTAATATTAGAGTGTAGAATATTGTGTAGTATATTTCCTCGCATAATAGTTTAATTTCTCCAAGAAAATGGCAAAAAAGTGCGACTATTACGGGAGTAAACACGGCATGCCATAAAATTTACGTCCTATCAAAGTAAATTCGCAAAGAAACGAGATTAAAGTAAACTATTCCCTTCTGCCGAAACATGGAGGATTTAAATATTTAAATTGTGCATTTAGGGGGAAGAAACGAAGATAAAAGTAATAGGTATTATTAGTAGATTTGTTGCGATAATATGGGTTAAAGTACAATATGCCGTTAGAATATACAGAAAGGGGCACGTGCTCCCTATTTTGCGTCAAGATCTTTTTATTTTCAATATTTCTTTGGAAATTCAAAAGGAACCATCGATAGAAGAAAAATCCCCCCAAATCTTTCCTGTGCCTCCCCCTCCCTCCAAAAAAAAAAAAAAAAAAAAAAAAACCTTAAAAATCAGTCAAACACCAAAGGACCATTACAAGTACAAAAAGCAAAAATTGAAAAGTAAATAGTAAATATTCAATTACACCTCAATATCACGTACATTTTTGAACAGCTGAATAACTTCTGCATAGAGTACTTAAAATAACTCATGCCAGTAAATATTTTTCAGAGACTTGTATCTAGTGAGTTACGATTTCAGAAAAATATTGCTTTATCTAAATATTTATAACTGAAAGTGAAACATTTTGACTCAAAGCGAAAAACCAGATGAAACGAGCCGAGTAAAAGGGAGCAAACAGCAGTTTGGCGTCTGTATTCTTTTCGCCAAGTGCAGTCCGGCGCAATCATGAAAAAAAGTACAAAATAGAAAGCTTTTGAAGGATTTTTTAATTAATTTAAAGCATGATATGCGCACATATAACATAAATAAATATTAAAACAATATTAAAGTTCAAACAAGGAAAGTGTAAGGTAAGACTTAAAATTCAAGCTTCCGATGACAGCTCGAAAGCGAAACTACGTAAATAATCGCTTCTAAATAGTAGTTAATTTCGGATTTCTAGTTAAAAAGTGATTTATATGCATTAAGTAAGTATTTCAGATCAGGGGTGGCTCCAATGGGGGGTCCGGGGGGGCATGTGCCCCCCCCGTCGGGGAACTTGTGACCCCCCATCGGGGCTATTTGATTTATTCGTCGGGGAATTTTCATAAGAAGAAATCTATATTTTAGCTGAGTTTTAATTTTGATTTTGCGATTTAAAAAAAGTTAATTTTGTAATTTTTAAATACACATGAAAGGCGAATGAGTATTGGAGATTGAAGCGGATATGTTTACATTTCTGGGAAGGGGGGGGGTATATTCCTCAGAACTTCTGAATAATGGCTAAAAGTACTTTCCGTTTTCATTCATCTCTTATCTCTGCGATCCTTTTCATGTCGAGAAACAGCCACTTCCTGCATCTTCCAATACTGTGATGTGTTGACGACGGCGGGGGAGACTTCAAATTCGAATAGTGTATACTTGAAATCTGTGATCCCACTCTCAGGAGGCATTTAACTGGATTTGCAGCAAGACATCAATCTTAAGGTAACAAAAGTGCCAGTCTATTCTTCAAACGACAAATTTATGAGACCACATGTGCGCCCACTTTCTATTCCAGGCTCTTTTAATTGCTTAAACGATTGTGCATTTTGTCGCCGACACCGTAGGAAAGTACAATATGGGTGTGTGTGGTCGGTATGGGGGAGACAGTGACCGTTAATTAGCCCAGTCGGGTAGATAAAAAATTTCGAGGGAAGGGAAGTATGGCTTCAAATGGGGGATGTTCTTTTTTCCAGAAATACGGTTTTTGTACTTTTATTGGTCCTCAGTGACAGAATGATGAGAAAGAAATGGTTCGTCGAAATATCCCATGTATTTTTATTTTTTCTTCGCAAACCCATAGTACATCACTTTTCCAACACTTGTTATTGTGCATTGTGCCAGTGACTTAGACAGAGTTTAGAATAGTGGGCATTTTCTTTTTCTTGTTACGGCAGCATAGCATATCATTGTGAAGTGTATAAAAGTTTAATTTCACTTTTGGCTTTATATTTCCTAAAAAAAACATCGGTGGTGCCAAAAGCACAAGATATAAAGTAAAGTGTGCTTTATGTCGTGATATTTTTGATAATGATTATGTAAAAAAAAAAAAAAAAAAAAAAAAAAAAAAACATAGGATAACTAAGCATTCAGATCTTCATAAACAAAATCGACTGGGGCCTGTTCAATTACCAAATGGAATTAAGAGAAAGAATCCTTGGGATATTTCTTCTTGCTCTTCGAATGTATGTTTATCTACGGAATTAGAGAAAGAAAACCCTTCAAGTTCATCAGATCCACAAACTTCAAGTGAGTTATATGTAAATTACATTCATATATTATATTTTAAATTTGTTTAAAAGCTTTAATATTATTATTTAAAATATGGTCAGTTTATATCTCTAAAGCATTCAATTATATCTTCTAAGCACTTGCTTTTTGTCATGTATTTGTACAAATATACTATGCCCAAGGGCGGATCCAGAAATATTTTTCAGGAAGGGTGCAAAGCTTGAATACCAATTCAGAATTGCATGAACATGCAATTTTATTTGAAGCGTATTTTTACTAGTGTAAATATTTTCCTCTCGAGGAATTCGCACACCCTGTGCCCTCGCCCTAAAACCACACTTGCCTCTCACCCCGCCCCCCTTATAAAAAAGAATTGAAACTAGTTTGAGCACAAATTTTGAATGAACACATTCTGCGTTAATTAAAAATAAAAATAATTTTAAAATAAGGCACATATTTCAAAAACTGAGTCACTTGTTCTGTCTCAGAAATTTTAAAATACTACTTTAAAGTTTATTTATTAACAGGATTTTAATGATACATATATATCATTAAATGTCCTTAGACATGGATGCTCGTAATGGTTTGGAGTGCACTTTTAATCATAGCTGCAGAGTCATAACTTTTTGACGAATGTAGGAAAAAACGCGAACGGAAAAAACGCGAACGGTAAAAACGCGAACGGAAAAAACGCCAAACGGAAAAAACGCGAACGGTAAAAACGCGAACGGAAAAAACGCCAAACGGAAAAAAACGCGAACGGTAAAAACGCGAACCGGAAAAAACGCGAACCAGAAAAAAAAAGAATACCCCCCCCTCAGAATAATAATTTTTATTTAAATATTGACATGAACTTATTTTGTTTTGTAGTAAATACAATAATGGTATTTAATCAAATATTGGAATGCTTCAAAATTCTTTTGTTTTTGAAGTAAAGGAGCCACTTTTTATATTTTGAGAGCATATATCTTCATATTAACCCATTTATGCCTAGTGTCCCTTTTTTGGGACGGCATTTTCGCTATTAGTCGAAAACGTTATTTATTTTTCCTAGCCTTTATTCATGAGTATTGAGCCTCAACTCTACAAAATATTTTAACATGACCAAGTAGGATGTTGATATTTCGATTTTTATGCATAATGATTTGAAAAGAAATCATCCCTTGTTCAAGAATTTGTCATCAGAAATTTTTCTATTATTTCTGTTATCAGTAAAAATCGAAGAAAGTCGCAAAAATATCCAGGCACAAATGGGTTAATCAGGCAAATTTACAACATTAAATAAAAAGGAATTAATTGCTTTTAGCTAGTCAAGCTACTTGTCAAGGTCATGAAAGCCGTGTCCCTTCCAAGAAAGAAATACGGGAGATTCCCCGGACAATGGGGACCGGGGACTATGGGAGATAGCGTACCGGAAAACGCCTAAGGCAAGATGAACAAACAGGTTTTTTTTTAGGTTGAGGTTCGTACTGCACAGATTTTACATTCAAGAATATTACATCCAGAAAAACATTTAAAAGCTGTGCAGTCATGGGCGCACCCACGGAGGGGGCCATGGGGACAAAAGCCCCCCCCCCTTAAACCTGGAGTGTTAGATGTGAAAAACTTTGAAAATTGTCACTAACGAATTATAATATTTTACCTTAAAAAATTGTCTTCAAATTATTTCTAATTTTTTGTGGGGGGGGGGGGATTAATTAAAAGTGGGGGAATGTTGGTTTTTAAATAAATACTTACAGCTAGTGCATAAATTACCAACTTTTAAAGTTAGAACTGGAAAGATTAGATATTGGTTGAAAAAAAGACTATGAAAAGATTGGGCTTGTGTTCAATGGGCAAGTGGTAACGAATATTTTGAAGTTATAATGGAGTTATAGCTATAATCGAGGTCACTTATAACCGAGTTTGGCAGTATTTGTAACCCCAGCCCCCCCCCCCCCAAAACCAAAATCCTGAGTGCGCCACTGTGTGCGGTAATAAATATATTTTATCCCAATTTAAAAAATTAATTTTTATATCAATTATTCTATTGAGAAAGATACAATCATTGTATTGAGATTTTTTTAAAAACAAAATATTCAAAATTATTTTAAAGGGTATTTTTAGCGTTAAATAGAAACTCAATTGATTTCAAACGATTTATTTAAATTTGAATGAAATTTAAACTCGTAATCATTTGATTTTTCTCCGCTAGAGTATTTAAATCATTTTTATTTCCTAGTTTTATGTGATCTAAACAGTAATAAATTATATAAATGACATTAAAACATATACAAATTAAAATCAAAATATTTAGTAGATTAGAGCCATGTGCCTTTAATTAACTGAAATTGATCACAATTTTTTTTAAAGAATGGGGGGGGGGGGTGTTTGCCTTTACACCTTCTCACCTTTAAAAGGGGAGACTTTAAAAATGCACGAGATTTAAAAATTCTCCTGAACATAATAAAATAGAGAAATAGTTTAATTAATGAATTATTAATTTACCAAGTTTAATTAATTAATTACTAATTTAACAAACTGAATGTTCAATTTGTTTGTATTCTTAGGACAAGGACCAGAACTAGTCATTCCGCAACAAATTGTAGCAGTTGCGAAAATTTTAAGTACTATCTCTCACCTACCAAGATCACCCTAAAAAAGAATATCCTATCACACCGTTTTAACATGCACGTTCTCTGTAATAAATTCTGACCTTCAGTTTATTCCTTACCAACCATGGCTTATGTTTACTGGCTTTCTTTTTATAAGTGCAAGATTTTATTTCATATCATAATTTTATTTCATTTCATTCATGCACATCATAATTCATTCTGATTCATCTTGTTAGCTTTTCGGTTTTAAATTATTAGTATAATGAATGATTTATCAGTATATATTTATGTATACATATTTTTGTTTTTTAAAATATTCATTTTAAGCATGAATAGTCTTATTTTAAAAATGCTTTTTTTAAGTCATGGTATTAATAAGTCAACAACTAATAAAAACAACTTAAAAGAAACTCTTCAAATTAAATGTTAGTGTAATTGTAACTTTTCAAACAAATTTTCATTTCTAAATGCTAAAAACCCCTTTTTACAGGAAACTTTTTAAAAATGATTGAAAACTTATTTCTTAAAATATAAAATATTGGCTATTTATAACACTTATTAAAATTAATGGTTAATTTGTTTTGTTAGAATAGTTTTAATAATTATATTTTTGCTATTATTGATATAGCAAAGCTTATTGCCCCCTCACTAACTTTGATTAAACATATCTGTAAGCCTTCTTAGAAGAAAGAGGGCTGTATAAAAAATACATGTTTCTATTTATTTACATTTAATATTCAGAAAATTTTATTTGATACCATAAAATAACTATGTAATTTATTCTATATGTCTATGATCAACATTTAAAGAAGGAAACTCTATAGGTCAGGGTTTTTAGGACAACCTCAATAACAGTGTTTGGAAGTGATTATGATTTTTATTTAATATTAAATATATTAAACTTTTTACTTTCACTATAAATTATCATGAAAGTTATTTATGTTTTGTGGCAGATCTACACAAGGATTGTTTGCCAGGAGAGGTCAGCTCGCGTCACTGAATGTGTCGCTTAGAGCTACATATACGTCCTTCCCGTAATTTCCCGCCAGAATTTGGAACCTCATCAGAAGGTGGGGGACTTCTGAATATTGGCACCCCTCGGAAACTGCTAGCGACTGCCGAGAGGACTTTCGGAACCACGGATTTAACGTGTACGTACGCCGCATGTACACGGTGGTCTTTAGTGGTACGCCGGTATCGAACCCACAACCTTCCGGTTACGAGTCCAACGCGTTAACCACTGGGCTACCACGGCCCCTTCTACACAAGGATTGACTGCTTAATTTAGACAACCTTGTTCAAATTAAGCTAGTCTGACAATGAAAAGTTTTTTTTTTTTTTTTTTTTTTTAAGAAAAACAAATATTCTCTCAAGTCACAGACTGGAGTTTCTTTTTGCATTTTTAAGTGGAACGGTTAAAACGACCCTTCAAACAAATGTTTAAAATAAAAAGATTTGGGGACAGAGGGGACACCCCCCCCTGTAACCCCCTCTCCCGATTGCGATAGTTCATATGTACAATATGCTTAGAAAATTTTATAACAATAGCTTTTTTAGACAAGGATTATCACCGCTCCCAGACCAACTGAAAATTTGGAGGGTCACATGAAGATTTGAGGGGGTCACATGTCGAATTTAAGAGCAGAAAAGGAAATTTTTTTTAAATTTTAAAACAAACGTCCGTTTAAAAATTTTTAGACGAAGTGGGAGGAAAGGGGGATACAGCCCCCCCCTGTGCCCCCCTCTTCGACCCTACGCCTATGGTTCGAATGTATTGTACTCTTAGGAAAACCTATTAACAATAGCTTCCTAAGGAAGGCTCATCACTGCTCCAGACCTACTGAAATTTTGGGGGTGCACAGGAAACATTTGAGGGATTCACATATCGAATTTTAGAGCAGAAAAGAAAAATTTCTTTAAAATTTCAAACATGTTTATTTTTTAAAAATTGACGAAATTGTTCGGGGGGGGCAAGCCCCCCTGTGCCCCCCCTCTTCGACCCTACTCCTATGGTTCATATGTATTGCACTCTTAGGACAACCTATTAACAATAGCTTCCTAAGGAAGGCTCATCACTGCTCCAGACCTACTGAATTTTTGGGGGTGCACAGGAAACATTTGAGGGGGTCACATATCAAAATTTTAGAGCAGAAAAGAAAAGTTTCTTTAAAATTTCAAACATGTTTATTTTTAAAAAAATTAGCGAAATTGTTCGCGGGGGGGGGGCACAGGGGGACACGTGACCCCCTGTGCCCCCCCCCCAACCGACGATACGCCTATAGTTCATATGTTAAATGAATCATGTTGGCGTTTTTACCGTTCGCGTTTTTTCCGTTTGGCGTTTTTTCCGTTCGCGTTTTTACCGTTCGCGTTTTTTCCGGTTGGCGTTTTTTCCGTGGACGTTTTTACCGTTCGCGTTTTTTCCGTTCGCGTTTTTTCCGCACACCCTTTTTGACTTGAAGCTGTAGTAGAAGTCGGACTTTTTGACCTCACATTCTGATTCTATGAAATGTTTTACAACATTATTGTATTTTAAATTATATTAACTGTCTGAGTACTCTATGAATTAATCTAAATTTTCTCCTAATTGGTCTTTTAAACACTATGAGTACTTTTAAATGCGCTCTTGCTTTTAAACCATTGATAAGTAACATGTTGTTCACCCCATTATATGTCATTCCCGCTAAATTACAGGACAGGATATACATTTTAAAAATATATTCTTTCGTTGCAATTTCGAATTGTTTGGTATATTTATCAAATACGATTTAGTAATTGGAGTGAGGACGAAAGGTATGTCTTTATAAACTTTCAAATTGCATTAATGCAAATTTAAATTAAACACAGATTTAATGTAATTGTATGTAAATTAACAGTATTTTAATTCACGAGTCAAAAGTTTTTGTGTCATAAATGTAAAATAAAATTTCCCATTGTATTACTTTTATTCATAGAGCTACAAAATTTATAAGTCTTAATTGATATTTTTAAAAGGGATTTACGACTCGGGCGATAAGAAATTTCAGATTTTGTTTACTACGGGAACTTTTTAAAATGTATATTTAATTGTGTAAAAATTTGACATGACAAAATATTTATAAAATTATCTTACAGTTATTCATCTCTGGCATTCAAAATATGTATAAACCTATGAATATTTAAACGCTTTAACTAAAAATTTTCATTTTAATTAGAAATATTTTAAACTGGTCGTATTTTATTTATTTATAAGTTAGTGTGTTATGCATTCTATGTCTTTAAAATTATTTTATCACAGTAATCCTTACTTGAACTCTTATAACTGTTGAGAAAGTAAGAAGATATTTTTATAACTAAGTGGTTAATTAGATAATTTAACTTTTAACTTCTTCCGAATAAAAAAAATAGTACTTTTCTGTTTCTTAGATGGCATATTCGAATAAATTCTAAATATAATTTTTATTTATAAATAGATTCAATCGAACACAATATGCACGATTTAATCTTTAATTTTATAAAAATTTAGCAGTAAGATTTGTTTTTACTTTTATTTTTTTTGTAATTTAAGAATTAGTCAAATACATAGTTTGTTTATTTGGTAACATACTGTATACATATACAACGAGTGAGAATTTGCACTATATAGAGAAATCTAACTGGATTAACCGGCCCTCTTTAGCTAAGAGTTCATAGCTATGCACACCAAGAAGATTAACAGCTGCAAGGGAATTATTACATTTTGCTTGTGGTAAAAAAAGAAAAGTTAATTTTAAAAAATTAAATAATAATAATAATAACCAGCTCCTCTGATAGACCAAAGCCCTCTCCAGTCCAGTATGAAGATGGCTGTGGATAGATCTAAAAACGGAATATAAGTTAAAGGAAACTGATTAATCTTGACTGACAATTTAATTTTTATATCGTTGTAGAAAAAATAACTATTGTGAATTTTAATTCAGTTATTTTACTGCAAAGTAAATAAAAATTATGGTATACAGCGTCTATATCGTCTTCCAAAATTTTCCCTTTTATCCTGTAAAATAAGTAAATAAAATAAATACAATAAAAGTTTTATATTTCCATGTAGATTTGTATGTTATATACAGTGACGTATCGTAAGCCACCGCAACTTCCCTTATTTTGAATCTTTATACAAATCGCTGTTGAATCCATGGATGGCACCAGCATTAATATAAACTTAAAATAAACTAATAGCATATGTTCTAAACTGATTTTTGAGTTACAGAATTATATGTATCAGAATTCAACTCTAAAACTTTTAAACAGATTAATATTATGTTTGTTATTTGTCTTATTAATTAAACTCTTTTTCGTTAATGTTGAAATTTTAAAAATGATACTTTCACTATGAATTATTAGTAAATGAGCTTGCTTTATAAAATTATTCATCACGTTTGTGGAAACCTCGTTCAAAACTATCTTGGAGTATTACAAAAAAGTAAATTTTTATCAAGGTTAGTTTCGCTAAAAATAATTATTTTTTGGTGTGTCTTGGCAAATTATAAGCTGTCCGATTATATTTTTCTGACGATATTTTTTATTTTATTTTATTTTACATTTTAAAAGAAAATGGTTAATTTTCTTCATGAGTGCTTGACTTTATAAAAAAATTTAATAGCGCATATATTTACGTTCTCTTTCGGAGACGGTTACGTCGGCGGACGCGACCTAGTGCCGAACCAGGCACCTTCCGTCTCCCAGTTCAAAGCGCTAGCGCAATGACACTGGTGGGGTGGGATTCAATTTGTAAGGGAAAACGCATTTAATGAGATATCAAGAATTTCGATGTTCGAGATATCGAAGTTAAACTGTAATTAAATTTACATATATCTCTTAATTTTATAAAAATAACTGCAATTTGTGTAAAAGCGTGCAAATTTAGTCATGCTTAATTTATAAAATAAATTTTCAGTGAATTTACAGCAATATTCTTGCACAAAAAACTTTTGTTTCTGATATTTTTTTCTGCGGGGGGAAAAAAAATGCGTAGAACTTTCTTCGCTGAACTTTTTTCAAAGAATTTCATTCATATGAAATATTTTAAGCGTTAACCTGAAGAACTCTTAAAAGTAGCTTTCGAGATTTTACAGAAACGTGCAAGGCCGTTACCAGGGGGGAGGATCATGTGGGTTTGACCCCCCCCCCTCCAAAATTTCAGTAAATGCATTATCAGTTTATTTGCGTTGATTCTAGATATCAGTTAATTTAATTTTAGCACTACAGATCCCCTCCACCCACCGAAATTTTTTGCTTGCTGAGGCCTTGGGGAAATATTTGTGTAATGTAAAGGGATTTTGAGATACGTTAATTGGGGTCAGTTTAAATAATAATCTACCAGGAAAGATTGTGCAGTGGTTTTTGAAAATATCCGGGGCCTGGGTGTCCGATAATGTATGTCGATCCGATTCCTGGAAATATTTCACAAAACAAAACATTATATTGTCCTCCATCTCCTCTAAACTTATCTGGATCCTAGATATTTTAGTTTAGAAAATGATTTATCGTGAAAAAATCACTTTCTAAAGTAAAATATTTTCAAGTGGCGCAAATAGTTGCAAATTTCCATAATCATACTTGGTGACAAAAATGTCATAAAAGAGGGAGGTCAAAGCCCCATCTTGGATACGCCACTTAGCATATGTACATGTATATTTGTGCCCCCTCGTCGGGGAGTTATGACACCCCGTCGGGGAAAGTCTAGCGCCACCACTGTTTCAGATTAGGAAAATCAAAAAGAAAAACATAAGACTGATTATTTAATGCTTAGATATAGCAGTTTTTCCGAAGTCACTCCATTCCACAATGCTAACTCTACGGAAGATTTTTATCCATAGCCCGCGGCGGCTGATTCTCCGCTTCAGCCAATCAGAAATTATTTCACTCGTGTCGGGTCTCTGACGAAGTATAGGGTCTCTAGACGCTGACTCTTCCGCCATCTTGTGTTTTGACGTAGAAATAGGAAGTCCTACGATTAGCTGGATTTCCAGCAGCCTGCAATTTTTTCGCCTCTGAACGAAAAAGTTGGAGTTGACTGTTCCCTAGGTAACCGAGGGAAATTTCCAGGAAATAGGTTTCTGCAACTGGTTGCAGCAACCAAATCGCACGAAAATTCCTTCGTGTAATAAAGGCCTTTAGAATAGGCGCGTCAAGGTCGCACGATTTTTCCACTATTTCCTCTTTCCCCTCTTCTTTGCCATGGATCCGTCAAATCTCAGTTTTTCCGCACATGATTTCGTTACCACAGTAGAACGCCCGTAAATAATGAGAGAAATCTATCGCGACTCCTTAACTGATGTATAGAAAAAAAGAGTAGGATCGTTCTTTGTCACGCGCGACGAGAGAAAAAAATGTGACCTTGACGCGCCTATTCTAAATACACTGAGTATAGAAACATCCAACTATTGATTGCTCTATCTAATGCAACACTGATAATTTTTCGGAAAGCCTATTACATAATATATAAGTAAATTTACTTTATACGTAGTATGTGGTTATCGGTTTATATTATAAATTTTGAATGAATAATTAACAATTAATCGATTAGAAAATAATTAATTTTATTCGTTAATTATATTAAATCTCTCGAGTTTAAGAGAAGGCAACTGATGACACACCCTCTTTAGGTTTGAGTAATGTTCATTGCATACATAAAAATTACCCGCTTGTTAAAACCAACGAAGCACCAAATGAATATGATTTTATTAAACGACGACTACTGTGACAGGGGTGGCCATACTTGCTTGGTTTGAGAGACACGAACGATGAATTTATTTAAGTTATTCTAAAGCCGCAAGAACTTTTTTCTAAAGAAAAATAAAATATGATATGTATGTGTGTTGGGGGGGGGGGGTTATTTTAAGTTTATGTAAAACATATGTTTTAATTTTATTAAGTTGTTTAAAAATTACCATGGAAAATGTATATAGTCTATAGACAAAAACAATATTAATATTTCTTTTTCTTTTTTTTAAATACAAAAACAAATGTTGTTTAAAAATTTCTTAACTATTGAAACTGGTAAAGTTTTAAATATTAGTCCCGCAACAAAATATCTTAAAATTGCAGGGGTGACTGATTTCAGTTTTGGTATTGGAATTGTTGTGAGTCTATGTGCATTCGTTAATTAAGTTATATGCATATAAAAAAATCTGAAATTGGTCTGTTTAACTGAACACGTCATTAACCAAACTTTCAAAATATAACGGTTAAGATGGACAACATTCGTAAAATATCTACACGCAAATCCACTTTAAAATAAATATTTGTTTTAAAAATTTGCTTCATACAACCAGTATCTTTCAAAAAATATTTTTAGTTAGGTTATATAAGAATTAAAAAAAAAAAAAAACAACAAACCTCAAATTTTGGATTCTGCGATGTTTTAGTTTACCATATTTTATATACATACATATTTATTTACTTAAGGATGTTTGTTCTACCTAAAGAGCGATTCTTGTCGCAGGACTTTTGAGAACAACTTTAAAAACAAACCAATGACGTTAAACTAAAGGTAACAGTAAAGCTTTATATATCATGCAACTTAAATAAAAAAATAAATAAAAATTCAGAAGCATAAAAATTGTCTTCAAAATGGACCGAGAAGTTACCCGTTTTTGGAAATATGGCGAAATTTCTCATGTTTAGCATTTTTCAGTTTAGTGTTTCGTATAGGTTTATTCTTTGTAACAGTTCACAGAACAACTTGTAAAGAGACATTCTAAATTTTCACGAGTCTCTCGCGCAATTAAATTTTTTAAAAAATTGTTCAAAAGTTGCTCGATTGTCAAGTGAAACAGCCCTAATCCCCGTTCTACCCGCCTAAGAGAGCCACGTTATAGGCACCCATGGTATATACTTATTCTAAGGCGACTAGAAACTGCAATGGAACAGAGTCCAACTGGTTTCGGACACATGACGTACCACATCACAGGCAGTCAGTATGATTTTAACGATTATAAATACCTGTATATGCCTTAATGTGAACAAATGTATGGCTGTAATAATTTGTTTTAACAAATATGCAATGCTACACAAATCTGTTTCACTTTAATTTCACAAATCGGCATTACAATTTACATAAATACTGGTACAATAAGTGTCCACTTGTTTAAAAGTAAAGCGCTGAGCAGCAATCAAATTTGTCACCTTCCAGTGCCTAGTCACCAGTTATGCAGCCTGTTCGCTCCCCTTCGTCACAAAGGTACGACGGCAGAGATCCCTTTTCTGTTGCCTTCTCGTCATGAGCCTTCGAGTGCCGTCGATCAGCGTTATGCAAGCGAAATCATGTTAAGATTACTGTACAATCCTGATAATCCGGCAGTTGGTCAGCCCGGCACGTTTGGTAATCCAGCGTCTTCGGGAAACAAGTATTCCGATTTCATTTTACATAAATTACATAATCCGCTCACGATGGCATTGCAAGAAGAAAATGGAATCGCAAATGACCATGTGCTTGTGATTAAACGTTTACAAGAGTGGGGTTTTTTTTAATTATTATTATCAAATTTATAGATCAAAGAAACAAAGAACATCTATTGATTACTTTTCATAGCCAAATCGTGTGTCTTATTTTTTTCCTGAAAAAAAAAGTGAATTATATTTGTAAATTTTCTATACTCCATATAAACCGTAATTCGGTAATCCGGCGGATGTCTAGTCCCATATAAGTCGGATTATCAAGATTGTACTGTACTTACGAAAGGGTACTTTTCCGTAACCACCGTATGAACGGATCACACAAGATTCAGTCGTCTTGGCGTCCGTATGCTTCTCCCATTTTGATAACCGTGTCCATGTGTCCTTGTAATAATATGGGAGAAAACTCACGAGTTTATCAAAATGTCAAGGCAGGATGATGTGTCAGTAAAAAAAAAGATTCCTTTTTTTTTTTTTTTTTTTTTTCTAGTTGACCACACCAAGAAGAAAGGCGGCACTGGTTCACCTTGGGCACTTTTTTCTTATTTTCACCTTGGAACAACTTTCGCTGCTTTCTCATTTCAATGAATTAATCGACGGATTTGGGTAACAGGGTCATTCGAAAGCGTTTGACTCATCTCTGTAGACCTTGAACTGTTAAGTGCTTTTCCGTGCTATTTGGCCGAAAAATAAGAAAGTGCAGAGAGAAGTGAAAGTTTTCCCCCTTTTTATGTATTAAAACTGTATCATTAGAAACAATGTACGGTGCACTTGCAAGAAACGTGCTAGTTCTTTTAACTTTTTCTGACCCTGCGGGCCCCAACTGAAGACACAACATTTGAAAAGATATTATGCGTAATTTTAAGTAATTACTAACGCAGTCGAACCTCGTTAAGACGAAATCAAAGGGTTACAAAAAAACTTTTCATATTAATATAAATTCGCATTAATTTATGAAACAAAAACCATTCAGGATGATTAAAAAAGAATCACTGAAACAAAAGATTGTAAGATATCTTTTAGAAATATTTTATGATCATTTTAAGTTAATCTGTATTTTTATGCAAAAAAGTACATTTCTAACAATACCTTAGAAACAAAGCTCATACAGATATACACGTGACGGCTTTAGTATATGTACTGTAATATTCTTATGAAAATAAACGAGGAAGGAGAAATAAAATGAAAAATATTATATGTATACCTTTATTCGGCTTTAATGGCTTTTTAACCGTTTAACGCGCAATGTTCCCGCTCAGGGAACACCCAACTCTAGCGTTTTGACTGCTCCCAGTCACGAAGAATAGATTTGATTTCCATAAAAATAGTTGCGGGTGACATAGCTCCACGAGAATCCTTTACTTTTTAGCACGTCATCTCCCGTAAAAAAATGGTCACGATTATTTTTAACAGCACTGACCTCTGCTGAAAAATGGAAGAATGCGAGAACAGCTGGATAGATTGCCTAATGCTGAAAAAGGACAGCCGTTGCCATCGCTCGACTTAACTACCAGCAAGATGGCGGACGATCGAAACGTTCATCGCGTGCCACAGATCTAGAGATCCTTTTTTTGACGACAGCTGGCTGTGCCCGCAAATAAAGGTCTCTAGATCTGTGGCACGCGATGAACGTTTCGATCGTCTGCCATCTTGCTGGTAGTTAAGTCGAGCGATGGCAACGGCTGCCCTTTTTCCAGCATTGGGAAAGGGTTGCGCCTCAAAGGATTAATGGCTTTTTTAAGGGGTACGTTCAGAGAAATGTTTCGGAGAAAAAAAAAAAATGATATTACAATTTCTCTTTCCTTCACGACCAAGTCCTGCTTGTCACGGTAATTTTTGCTACACTGCAAAAAATAATCTTAAAAATACAGAACTATTCTGTCATTTTTCAACAGAAAAAAAATGTTAACAGAATTTAACCATGCTTTCCACGTAAACTTGCTATATTTTATGTTATAAAACGGGTTTTGGAAGAACTTTGTAGTTTAACGACGTTTATCTGTAGCTGTGGGTGGCAGCCGGTCCGGTGCTGCCTGCGAACTAAACACAAACAACCATTTACGATCCGTGACGACGTGAATGTGAAACGCTTGGATCCGTAAAGAATTGAAGGTGATTTTAAAGGTAATGTTTTTTTAATTTTTACTTATATTTTCTGAAATCTTTCTGCTAAGAAATATTACTTTTTCAAAAAAACTCATGCTTTAAAACATAACGACGTGTATTTTAAAGCCGTTAAGCCTAATGTTTACACGTAACCTATTTCTCTTATAAAACAATTAGTAAAGCCTGGATAAATTTAATTTTCTCGGTTTCTAATCATTACTCTCATTTTATTGAAGTATTGTACAGAAACAGTTAAATAGATATTAGACTTATGAGTTTAAGAACGGAAAAATAAA